>VDFB02036345.1:0-28788 GCA_007258455.2 Sequoia sempervirens
CCTTGCACCCTCCATTTTCTTTTTGAAATCATCCTTTCCAATGAATCACTCATTTGTGTCAAAAGCCTCTGATAAACCAAGCTCTATCAAGTTCCTTACCTTTTCATCCAATTTCTTCATCTTTTTTGCAACAAGATGTACAAATTCCACTATTTCACACATTCTCAAACACTTTTTAATGATCGATGACAACATCATTGAGGTAGCAATTTGATTATTAATCCCTTTTTATTTCAATTCATTGTCACTGGCTTTGTAGACTATTTGTTGAACTTGATTTGTAGATTTCTCTATTGCCAACACATTTTTGTTGCCCATTAAATATTTGTTGAGCTTCTTATAATTTAGTCTCATAGCATCAATCAATTGAAACAATTCACACAAATGATCAATCCTCTACATTATTTCTTCCCAGATCTTTTGTTTCATATGCCTCGTTGTTTCTCTACAAAATGAAGTTTACTTATTTTGACAAGAGTTTATTTCATTTTCTGCTTCTTTCAGCTCTACTTCCAATCTTTCACTTTTTTTCTCTCTTTCTCCAATTTTTGTTCCCACTATTGATTTGCTTTCCCCAAGTTTTGTCTTAATTTTTCTAAAGTGGATTTTTCCTCGTCATATTTCTTTTTGCTCTCATCTAACCTTTGCTTTAGTTCATTCAATTCCATCTCTGTTTGTTTATCCTCTTTGCTTGTTGATGTAGAGGCATAATTTTTTATTCTTTTCTCTAATTCATTTCTCTTGTTATCTGTTGCTTTCCTCTTTACTTTCTCATTTGTAAGGTCTGGCTACAAATTTTCTATTTGAATTTGCAACATCTCTCTCTCTCTCTCTCTCTCTCTCACTTTAGCAATGATGTGTACACCAATTGATTATTCTTCTTTGATACATTAATTTTATCAGTATTTTTGTATCCAAAAAAATCCAATTGGAGTCTGCTCACCTGAAATTCAGATTGATCCATTTGATTTGCTGGTTTATTTTAAATTGTGGGAACAAAAAACATGTACATTCCATGATTTATTTATTTGGGTCAAATGTGGGTAATACCATGGTTGTTGCGGGCTCTCCAGTTATATCAGATAAAATCTCCATTAGTTGCTTCCTTTATTTGTTATACAATTTTGATTTCTTTTTAAACTAATCATTGTAATCAAAACCTGGGGATGCAGAACTAATGGAATGCTTGAATGGTGAAGGACTAGGAGTACTCGCAGTTGCTGTTGCAACCACACTAACTAGAGGAGTGCCTGGAAATAACTCCTTTGTGGTGGAACTAGTAGTTGGACTTGGACCTGTCATAATCCTTGCCCTCTTTAGTATTCCTTGATCACTAGGTGTTTGTGTGGTATCTTGTATTGTTGGCCTCATGTGTGTAATTTGTAATTGTTGTTGTAGACATGTTGAACACTACTTGTACTACTACCCATACCATCGCCACTAGTGGTAGTGCTAGTTCGTGTTAGGATTTAGGTGCCATCAACCTTGTAAATCCTTTAATTAATTATTCTCCTAAAGTGTTTTCAACATTTACCCATAAGAGGTGAAACCGTTTAACCAACGGTGGTGAAAGAGACAATGTAAATGTAGTGTTACCGTTACCATTTGTCATTTAGTAAAAGGAGAAAATAGCTAGGCGTCCCACTTGGAATCTTCTACAATGAGGTTGTTAGGATGTTGTAAGAGCATTTATGACATGAATGACAATTTTCATAAGATGCTATGACAGTATGAAAGATTCCTATGACAAGTATGACAGATTCCTATGATAGAATATGCTATCTTTGACCCTAGGTGCTCATGCATAAGTTATGCCTTATGACAGCTGTAAGAGCATCTGTAAGAGGCTATTTTTAGGATGTCATGACCATTTCATGAAGGGAGGCATGGGTTTTTCTAGGTGGTATTGTTGCCTATTGTTTGGTGAAACCATGGTGTTTTGCATCCTCACAAATCTCTTTAAATAGGGGCCTTGAGCTAGAGTTATTCAATTCAGTTTTGCAGGTTTGCAAGGTAACAGGGTGCTGCAGGATTTTACAGGGATGATAAGAGAAGTCTATTGATGTATGTAATATTTCATAACATTAGTAATATACTTTCCTCTCTTCCTTGGTAGGAGTTTTTCCTTCACAGGGGTTTCTCCAATGAAATCTATTGTTGCATGTTATGATTCTTCATCTCTCTCTCTCTATTCTTTCTTCACACTAAGGCTAAAGGTTAATATATATTTCTGATTGCATTCACCTAGTTGTCTCTCATATTGTGTTTCTTCTTCCACCTTGATACAATCAACACATTTGGTATTAGAGCTAATCTATTATGTTATGAAGCTGGACGCCTTGAAAGTGTTGGAAGGTTTTGGCTCAGCAAGCTTTTAGAGTTTGTAGATTTGTGAAATATTGTATACTGATGGCATCCCGCACCTCTCAAGATATTTGAGAAGTTCAATGTCACCTGGTTACAGATGCTGAAGTTGAAAGTGGAGGCAACTTCCCTTGGAGGAGAGAGACTGCACACAATTCTCAGCTTGATAATAGGGCTTCATCTACTCAAACCTGGTTCACAAGATTGGAAGAAGGACAAGAAGGCCTGAGGGACCATTCACAGGCTCACTGACTGTCCTCTCCTAATGGTCCTCTTCCAAGACAACAGCTGCTTTGGAGGAAGATAGGTGAAATCTATCAAACTAAGAGTTTTTCTAACAAGTTGTATCTCAAAAGATGTTTATATTCATTAAAGATGAAGAATGGTGATTCTATTGCTGAACATTTGAATGCTTTTAATTTGATTATAAGTCAACTTACATCTATTGATGTTAAAATAGAAGATGAGGATAAATGTATTCTATTGATTTGCTCTTTGTCATAATCTTGGGAAAATTTAATTATGGTTATAACAAGCGGTGGTGCAGAACCTAAGATGGATAATGTTATTCCCATAATTATTTCAAAGGAGATGAGGAGGAAGACCATGCATAGTGGGTCCCAAGATAGCTTGCATATGCGAGGTAGGCCAAAGGAGCAAGGGCCTAAAGGGGATAAGAAGAAGGATAAGTCTAAAGGACGATCTAAGATCCTTGGAAAGAGCAGAGTGAAGTGTTGGAACTGTGGTAAACGGGGACATGTGAAGAAGGAATGTAGAAATAAGAAAATGAATGCAGATTCCTTCACGGAAAATTCCTCTGATAATAGTGATTCTGATGCTTTGATTATTTCAGCTAACATAGTTTGCAATGATGCTTGGCTTATTGATTCAAGTGCTTCCTTCCATATGGCTCCTCACAAGGAGTGGTTTTCTACATACAAAGAATATGATGGAGGAGAGGTCTTCATGGGTGACAACAACTCACAAAATATTGTCGATAAAGGAAAGGTAAAGTTGCGTTTCAGTGATGGGAGGGTTAAAATCCTTGATGATGTTTTACATATTCTAGGACTTACAAAAAGTTTAATTTCGGTTTCCAAGTTGAATGATTCTGGAATGAATGTGACTTTTGACAAGTCTTGTTGCAGGATGGTAAGGGGAAGTTTAGTGGTTGCTAAAGGATCTCAGATAGGGAATCTGTTTATGTCACATGCCTCTACTTTTTGTAACTCCTCTTTTGTAACTAGCACTGAAAATGCATGTATGTTGTGGCACCATAGATTGGGTCACATTGGTGAAAAAGGTCTTAGGACCATAGTTGATAAGAAACTAGTAGACGGTATTTATGATTATTCTGTTGGTAAAAATGATTTATGTGAGGATTGTGTGTTTGGTAAACAAAATAGGTCATCATTTCCTAAAGGAACTAATAAAGCTAATGGATTGTTGGAACTAATTCATTCGGATGTATGTGGTCCAGTGGATACAAATTCTTTGAGTAAATCACGCTATTACGTTTCCTTCATTGATGATTACTCAAGATATACTTGGATTTATTTTATGCATACAAAATCTGAAGTTTTCACCAAATTTAAGGAATTTAAGGCATTGGTTGAAAAGCAAACAAATTATAAGATAAAAGCATTGAGATCTGACAATGGGGGTGAATACTGTTCTAAGGAATTTGATGAGTTTTGCAAACATGTAGGAATTGTTATGCAAAAACTACACCTTACACACCCCAACAAAATGGGGTAGCAGAAAGAATGAACCCTACATTAATGGAAAGAGCTAGGAGCATGTTAAGTAGTGCTAAGTTAGATAAATGTTTTTGGGCAGAAGCTGTTGGTACTACTTGTTATTTAATTAACAGATCTCCTTGTAAAGCTCTTGTTGATAAAAAACCTTATGGAATGTGGTTGGGTAAAAAGCCTTCAGCTTCACATTTAAGGGTCTTTGGTTGTGATGCTTTTGTTCATGTTCCTAAAGAGAAGCAATCTAAATTGGATCCCAAATATTAGAAATGCATCTTTGTAGGTTATGGTGAAAATATTAAAGGTTATAAACTTTGGAATCCACTAACACAAAAGATGATATTTTCTAGAGATGTTATTTTTAGGGAATTTAGAGCTAACTCTGAAGATGAGCAACCAAAGGAAAAGTCAAAAACAGTGCATTTTGAAACTAAGCAAGAAGATGCACATGTGGAAGAACAGAGAGATGGACAAGAAGATGGAGAAGAAGAAGAGAGTTCTGAAGAATCTGTTGTAATAGAAGAAGTTGAAAAAAATGAGGATGAACATGAGGAGAAATCTCTTACTCCACCTTTGAGAAGGTCCACAAGACAAAGAAATCTAGTTGATAGGTATAGCCCACCTGATTTTCATTGTAAATTTGCTTTGATATGTACTGATGATGAACCTAGATCTTTCAGGGAGGCTCTCTCTTTAGAAGAATGTGAGTCTTGGATGCAGGCCATGCAAGATGAGATGATGTCTTTGAAAAAATGTGACACCTGGGATCTTTTTAGTTTTCCCAAAGGAAGAAAGGCCATTGGTTGTAAGTGGGTATATAAAAAGAAGTTTGGTGCAAATGGTAAGTTGGAACGGTACAAGGACAAATTAGTGGCCAAGGGCTACTCCCAGAGAGAGGGAGTTGATTTTGGTGAAATATTCTCTCCTATTGCTAAGTTAACTTCTATTAGATTCCTTTTATCCATTGCTGCTGCTTATGATTTAGAAATAGAACAAATGGATGTTAAAAATGCTTTCTTGAATGAGGATCTCAAGGAAGAAATTTATATGCAACAGCCTGATGGTTTTGTTGTGAAAGGAAAAGAACACTTGGTTTGCAGGTTAAAACGGTCTCTACATGGTTTGAAACAATCACCAAGGATGTGGTACCAGAAGTTTGATGCTTTTGCATTAAAGATGGGTTTTGTTAGAAGTGAAGAGGATCAATGTGTTATTTTAAGTTATTGATGATCTGAATAACGACATTATTGTCTTATATGTGGATGATATGGTTGTTCATTGGTACAATAAGGCAATGATTAGGAACCAAAACTAGCTTTTCTCAAGTACATTTGATACAGAAAGATTTAGGTGCTTCTAAATATATTCTTGGGATGGAAATCGTTAGGGATAAAGTTCAAAAGATTTGGTTAAGCTTGAGTAGTATGTTAACACTATTTTGAGGGTTTAATATGCAAGATTGTAAACCAATAAATATTCCATTTCCTATTGGTACTAAGTTAAGTTTAGACATGTCCTGAATTGGATGATGATATTGATGAAATGTCTAAAGTTCCTTATGCTAGTGTTGTCGTAGTTTAATGTATGCAATGGTTTTGTACAGACCAGATATAGCCCAAGCAGTGGGAGTTCTAAGCAGGTTTATGTCTAACCCTGGTAAAGAACATTGGAATTTTGTTAAAAGGGTATTTAGTATTTGCAGGCACTGATTACTGTTTGGTTTATCATGGTACTAACAATGTTGATAAGTCATTGGACATACAAGGTTTTGTTGATTCAGATTGGGTAGGTGACTGATAGCCTGGCTCCACTAGTGGCTATGTGTTTACTTTGTTTGGAGGACAGTAGTTGGATGAGTAAAGACAACCTACAATTGCTTTTTCCACATTGAAGCAAAGTATATGGCTGCTACACATGCCTCTAAGGAGGCAGGTTTGGTTACAGAGACTTGGCAATGGTATTGGTTTTGATTATAGGATAGTGGAGGATGATGATAGTCTGACTACCATATGTTTGGCTAAAAATCCTATGTATCATGCTCGTACTAAGCATGTTGATGTTCAGTATCACTTTGTGCGAGAAATGGTTGAGAATGGACAAGTCTTGATTGAAAAAGTTGACACTTTGGATAATGTTGCAGATTCTTGTATGAAGCCAGTCACCACAGAAAAGTTCTCTTGGTGCAGAAAGGCCATGGGCCTTGATCACTGTACTTAATTCTATGTAATTGTATCTCTATGGGTGTAATTTAAAATGTATGATATCAAGTGGGAGAATGTTAGGATTTAGGTGCCATCAAGCTTGTAAATCCTTTAATTAATTATTCTCCTAAAGTGTTTTCAACATTTACCCATAAGAGGTGAAACCGTTTAACCAACGGTGGTGAAAGAGACAATGTAAATGTAGTGTTACCATTACCATTTGTCATTTAGTAAAAGGAAAAAATAGCTAGGCGTCCCACTTGGAATCTTCTACAATGAGGTTGTTAGGATGTTGTAAGAGCATCTATGATATGTATGAAAGTTTTCATAAGATGCTATGACAGTATGAAAGATTCCTATGACAAGTATGACAGATTCCTATGATAGAATATGCTATCTTTGACCCCAGGTGCTCATGGATAAGTTATGCCTTATGACAGCTGTAAGAGCATCTGTAAGAGGCTATTTTTAGGATGTCATGACCATTTCATGAAGGGAGGCATGGGTTTTTCTAGGTGGCATTGCTGCCTATTGTTTGGTGAAACCATGGTGGTTTTCATCCTCACAAATCTCTTTAAATAGGGGCCTTGAGCTAGAGTTATTCAATTCAGTTTTGCAGGTTTGCAAGGTAACAGGGTGCTACAAGATTTTATAGGGATGATAAGAGAAGTCTATTGCTGCATGTAATATTTCATAATATTAGTAATATACTTGCCTCTCTTTCGGTGGTGGAGTTTTTTCCCTTTGGGGTTTCTCCACGTAAATTTGTTGTTGCATGTGTTATGATTCTTCTATCTCTCTCTCATTCTTTCTTCACACTAAGGCTAAAGGTTAATCTACATATTTCAGATTTGCATTCACCTCTTTAAGTTCATATTGCAAGCTTTCTTCACCTTGATAATCAACATTTGGTATCAGAGCTTCCACTACCACAGCCAAGATCATCTTGTGCCTCATGAGCTCCGCCCCTTTCAAATCCAGAAGGAAAGGGAAAAATTTAATAGCCTCGTCCATTTTCCAGAGCAGCTCCAAATCCGTTGGACATGGAATCCCTTTTCCAACAATTGCATCCTTCAAAGTTTTCTCTAAACCACCCATCAAATCCTCACAAAATAGGCGCACCAACAATTCCTTAGCCTCTACCTTGGGGACATCAACATCCAACAACGAGGCTAAGAAGCGCGAGGAGATATAAGCATTATCCCTCGCATACTCCTTCCTCTCAAGATGGCCTTTCCCCAAGATGATTTTAACTGTAGCCATAACCAAAGGATCTTTGTCGAGCAGGATGCACTTAAGTTGTTGGTCAGTTATTTCTTTGAATGTGGCATGTCTCTCCATCGCCAACAAGGAAATAGGAGTGTTTGTGTCAAACGACTCCAACCCCTCCATAGAAACTAAAATTATGAATTTGGAGCAACTAGATGATGCCATCCTCAGAAGCCTAATGCAACCAGGCAACTCACCACCAATTCTAGCACCACATAAACATTGCAAAACACACTCTACCAACTCGCCAACACCACCACCCATAAATAATACCCACGACAACAAGTCGAACTCACATCATACGAGTGAAGCATAATTTTGATGCAAGGAAATCTGTCCTTGCATGATCGACCGTCCTGCACCTCCAACCTTTAACGTAAGACATTCCTTGAAATGAGAGCACTGCGCCAGCTAACATCAATGCATGTACTTGTCGTATGCAAAATACACCAATACATACACCATTTATCGTCTCCACTCCAACCACTCATACCAACGACGATTACCTCAGCAACAATACCCCATGTATGAGCCACATCATACTCCTACAGTATCCCTCTGCCGACGTGGAGGATCGCCCACCCAACCACCCATTAGAGAATCTAGCATTTTTACTCTACTAGATGGTGTATCAATTTTTTCATAAAATTTTTTGTACCTCCTAATTTGATTCTATGCTCCCATCTATTGGTACAATGCCATAATTTCTGCTGAAAATTGTTTAAAAGAAATACCTTTCTCGGCAACACTTTTCTCCATTTCTATTTTGACCTCATCCCAAGAATCCTTGTTTCTAAAGTTTTCAAACAAGGGTTTACTTTGATGTTCAATTCTACTTGCAACATTCCTATTGGCCATAATACTTGATTTAATGGTGTCACATGGATCATACTGCCAATGATAGACAACATCAAAATTAATTTTTTCAAAAGATCACGTGCCACACTACTTTTCTCTTCAATGTGAACGCTCCACATAAAAAGGGTTAAAAAGGAAATAAGCTCTTCTTCTATTGACTAAGAAAGTATTCTTTATTAGTAATCTCCATCTACCTTACATATTCCAATGCAAAAACCCTTTCTATCACATGAATTGGAAGTTTATATGGCTTTACTCCTTATCCATAAAATCTTAGCACATTATATTCTTCCATTAAGTGCCAATAAGCCAATTGTATTTCTTTTCCTAGTTGAATGCAATTTCTATAAGACATAGGTAATCTAGGCATTGGATTATTTGTAATTGCTTAATACAATGAAGCCAAAAAGTAGTCTACAAAATGATTGTAGCTCCTTCGAGAATCATGCATCCTTATCTTGGTGGTTTGATTATATACTAGAGACATTTTTTTTTTTCTTAGGATTTGTATAAGGTTGAATCTAAAGCTTGTTGGTATGAAACATTCCAATAAATTTGAATAGAAAAAAGTAGCACAAGTAGGTTGTGAACCTTGAAAGGAAAGCAGAGTGTGGAAAACACCTTCCAAATACTACTCTCTGGGAGAGAGATACATAAAATATTTCAAAACTTGTAATTATAGAACATAAAGATGCACATACATGAATAACAAAATAGACAATAAAGAATGAACATGATTTATGTGGGAAAATCCTCTCAAGAAAAAACCCACACACCGAAGCAAAGATCTCTTGTATTACTGTAAAACGTAAATTGCATACAAGTTACTTCCAAATGACTTGTCGATAACAAATCATCCCCTTTATGCAGCTCCATCGAAATATCAAAGGGATTGCTTATTATGTCCCACCGATATGAGTTTGTCTCCCTGATGAAGCTTTACTGCTAACCAATCGTTCATCACAATGTCGAAGGGACTACAAAACATCTCCCTACGACATTGTAATGTCTCTTCGATGAACCCAAAGCCCAAACTTCTGAAACCTTATCGGCATGTCGAAGAGACTAGCCATTTCATCTCGCTGACATTCACCTATCAACCTGATGAACCTTTGGTCGATACAAACTCTTGTTACCTACTATCGTATATCGCGTTTCGGGGATCATGGATCCCATGATCATCATACTACGTAGAGCTCAAGCAATTAGATTGACAACCATACCTTCGAACAACGAAGAAAAAAGTTCTTTCGTGGATTAGGATTCGTGGTTTCTCAATACTCGATACCGTAGGCTTGATAAGTAAAGCATACGATGGAACTCTAAAGTCTGATTGTTGAAACCCTTCAATTTTAGCTAAGTCTTTTGCACTAGTAAGTTTGAGACACCTTTTTCTCAACATTCTCCCACTTGACGAAGAACTTACTAGCACCCCTTCCAACGCTTGAAGTTACTAAATATTCTAGGCCCCAAGGCCCATCAAACTAGCGCACAATTTGAAATTATTCATGATCATAGGCTTTGTCAATGCATCAAAAACATTTGCCAAAGTATCAAATTTTTCTAGACGAACCTTTCCATCCTCCACCATATCACGAACAAATTGGTACTGCACGTCAATATGTTTCGCCCTGGAATGGAAGGTTGAATTTTTCACCAAACAAATGGCACTCTAACTGTCATAACAAACAACAATCTGCCCTACATCAAAACCAACATCAAAACACAGTCTTTTAAGCCAAATGGCTTCCTTGCAGGTGTGAGTTGCTATCATGCACTCAACTTCAGTAGTGGATAAAATGACTATAGCCTGCCGCTTTCTCATCCAACTAACTACACCACCAACCAACATGAATACATATCCACTGGTGTCCCTTGCCCAATCAGAATCCACATACCCACGAATGCTAATTGAACTATGAGATCTAGTAGAATAACAACATGATAACATAAGGCGTACTTAGAAGTACCCCTCAAATACCTGAAACTCTCTTCATAGCATCCCAATGTGGCCTTCTTGGATTAGCCATAAACCGACTAAGCACTCCCATTGCTTGGGAAATGTCTGTCCTGGTACAAACCATTGCATACATTAAACTGCCAGCTGCACTCGCATTAGGTACCTCGATCATGTCCTCCATCTTAGTAAGAGATTTTGGACAATCTTCAACTGAATTTTTCATTCCCTACAACACTGGAACAACTAATTGCTTGTAATCCACCATATTAAACCTCTGTAGGACATAATTTATATACTTTCTTTAGCTAAGCCAAAATTTTCTATTTCCCCTATCCCTTCTGATTTCCATCCCCAAAATATACCTAGTTGAACCTAGATCCTTCATTTCAAACTGTGTTGACAATTGAGATTTTAATTCATAAATCATACCCTTACCATTCCCAATGAACAACATGTCATCCACATATAGGGCAATAATAAGAAGATGACCATTTTCTAATTTAAAGTAAACACAATGATCAGACTTTGATCTCACAAATCCAAAAGACAACACATAGGTATCAAACTTCTGGTAGCACATTCTAGGCCACTGCTTCAAACCATACATAGATTTCTTTAATTTGCAAACCAGGTTTTCCTTACCTTTTTCAATGAAGTGCTATGCCTGGAACATGTAAATCTCTTCCTTCAAATCACCATGAAGAAACATTGTCTTCACATCCATCTGCTAGATTTTTAAATCGTACGCTATTGCAAGTGACAACATAAATCTAATAGACGTAAGCTTAGCTACAAGAGAAAATATTTCTCCATAATTAATCCCCTCCACTTAGGAATATCCTTTTGTGACCAACCTTGCTTTATGCTTCTCAACATTGCCATCAAGACCTATTTTTTTCTTGAACACCCATTTACATCCAATAGGCTTTCGACCTTCAGGAAAAGGTACCAAATCCCACATTTCATTCTTCTTCAAAGATGCTATTTCCTCATTCACGACTTCCAACCAAGAATCTGAATCAGACATACCCATAGCCTCTCTAATGGTCCTAGACTCATCAGTGTTAGCAATCAAAGCATAGGGACAACTTGAATCTAACATAGAATATCCAAACCTTTCAGGTTGCCACTTAGCATGCATAGACCTCCTCAAAAGCTGAGGTTGAGGTTCTTCATCTTGTTTAGAACTTTTAGAGTTGCTTAGGATCTCCTCACTAATAGGTCCACCAGGAGTATGTAGTTCACCCTTATCTAGTGTAAGAGGAATTTCAACTACCTCCTTTTTTGCTTCTTTCACCTCTGGCTGCAGATCAACTGTAAAAGGTTTCAGCTCACAAAATATCACACTTCTACTATACAACACCTTCTCTGTAACTGGGTTCCAAAGCTTGTACCCTTTCACACCAATTCCATAACTGATGAAGATACACTTTACAACCTTGTTCTCTAGTTTAGATCTTTTTTTCACTAAGCACATAGGCATATGCCTCACAACCAAAGACTCTAATATGTCTCAACAAGGGATTCTTACCAAACCACGCTTCCATAGGTGTCTTGTCCACGAGCGTTGAAGTGGGAGATCTATTAATCAAATAACATGTTGTAGCTACAGCCTTAGACCATAAATTTTATTCCGGACTAGCACTACTAAGTATACTTCTTGCCCTTTCCATCAACATTCTATTCATCCTTTTTGCAACTCCATTTTGCTGTGGAGTGTAAGGAGTTATTTTATACCTTTTAATTCTATGGTCCTTGCAAAACTTATCAAAATCTGCTGAAAAAACTCACACCATTATTTGTCCTCAAACACTTTATTTTCCTACTAGCCTGATTTTCAACCAAGGTTTTAAATTCCTTAAACTGGGTAAAAACTTCAATTTTACTTTTGAGAAAATAAACAAATGTCCTACTTGAATAATCATCTATGAATGAAACAAAATACATAGATTTCGATAATGAAGGAACATTAACTAGACAATCACATAAGCATGAATATAATCCAGAATACTAAAAGATTTATGAGAATTGGAATAAAAAGAAACATGGTGTTGCTTTCCATTTATGCAATGTTCACAAAAATAAAACTCAAGATTACAATCATCAAGCCCTTAAACTAGGCTTTTATTTTTCAAGGCTTTTAAGCCTTTTTCACCAATGTGACTAAGCCTTTGATGCCAAAACATTGTTTTCTTTGTTGGGAACTTCATCTCCAAAGAGTTTGCGCCCTTAGGAATAACACCTCCTTTCTCTACATGATCAGATTTACTTGACTTTGCAGAAGCACTATTACATTGTACTACACATGTATCCAACTTATACATAGTGCTAATTCATGTACCCTTGGCCAACACCATAGAGCCTCTAATCATTCTACAAACACCATTCGAGAAAGAGACTTGCACACTAACATCATTAAGATTACTTACAAAAAGTAAATTTCGAGCAAGACCTGGTACATGCATCACATCATCGATTCCCTTCACTCTTCCATCAGGAAACTGAATTCTGACTCTTCCACGACCAACAATAGCCAAGTGAGAATCATCACCCAAATACACCCTTCCACCAGCATACTTTTTGTACTTTGAGAACCAACCTCTATGAGAGGTCATGTGAAAGGACGCACTTGAGTCAATCAACCAAACATCCTCTGATGCCTGAGTCACCAAGGCTACTATGAAGGCATCTACATCACTTCGAGAAGATTCATTTTTTGAAGAACTTTTTTTCTTTTTCTTCTTCTTCTCCTCTTTACAATCTTTCTAGATGTGTCTAGTTTGCCCACAGTTCCAACATTTCACCTTGGACTTTTTACCATGAGACCTTGATCTCCCCTTTAACTTGGATTTAGACTTCTTGTCTTTCTTCTTTCCTTTCTCCTTTGATCTTCCTCGAACAACAAGAGCCTCCTTGGCCACCTCATAAGACTTCCTTCACATTTCCTTTGATAGCAGTGAAGCAACCACATCTTCCATATTGAAATTGGTTGTTGTACTCCTAATAGCCATTACTAGGTGATCCCACATGTAAAGAAAAGAACACAACAGGAGCATGCAACGATCCTCGTCATCTATTTTCACACCCACATACGCCAACTAAGCAACAATCATATTAAATGCATTCAAATGATCTGCAACAGATGCTCCTTCTTCCATCTTCAAGAATACTTCTTCCTCATAAATAACTTATTTACTAGAGATTTACGTTGATAAATGTCACCAAGTTTCTTCCACAAAAGTTTTTCTATTTTCTCTTCATGGATGTTTAAGAGAATTGAATCAACCAAGTATAATCTGATCAAACCCTTGGCTTTCCAGTCCATTACATCCCAGTCATCTTGTGAGGTTGTTGATGGTTTCTTAGAGGACACTACATCCCATAATTCTCAATCCATGAGAAAATCTTCCATTTTGAGTTTCCACAACTCAAAATTTCCACTGTCGAACTTCTCAATCTCTATTCTTCTAGATGTGCTCACCATCTTTAATCTACAAGAAGTTATAGACTAGATTTCTTTACAAAACTCCCACTAAACAAGATCAACACAAAAGACCTGTCTTACCCACAAGGACAACAAAGCTGGTTAAGCTTTGATACCAATTGAAAGGAAAGCAAAGTGTATAAAATGTCTTCCTAATACTAATCTTCAGGAGAGAGATACAAAAAGTCTTTCAAAACTTGTAATTACAGAACATAAAGATGCGTGCATACATGAATAACAAAATAGACAATAAAGAATGAACATAGGATTTTCGTGGGAAAACCCTCTCAAGAAAAAATCCACACACCAAAGCAAAGATCTCTTGTATTACTGTAAAACGTAAATTACATACAAGTTACAGAGTTATGCTCTTTCAAGTGCTAATTCACATAATAAATCTATTAGTAGTTCAGTACAATTACTTTGATCATGCATTGACTCAATGCAATGCTACATTACATTACAAACTTCTCAAGCATTTCCTGAAAAATGATGTTCCAACATCCATACCAGATGAACGGTCACAAACCGACTTAACCGTCTCTACCTCCTACCACCGTCAAAGTCTTATCAGAATATTGAAGAGACCATGTACCAACTCCTTCCAATATGGTGAAGCCTTGCTGATGAAGTTTTATCGGAATGTCGAAGAGACTAATCATGTCTTCCCACCGACAACCACCTATCTCTTCAATGAAGCAATCCTTCCTCCCATCAGGATATCGAAGGGACTTCCAAATGACTCCTGTTGATAACGAATCATCCCCTCGATGCTACTCCAATGAAATATCGAAGGGACTGCTTATTATGTCCCACCGATATGAGTCTATCTCCCCGATGAAGCTTTACCGCCAACCTGTCATTCATCGGAATGTCGAAGGGATTGCAAAACAACTCCCTTCGACATTGTAATGCCTCTTCAATGAACTTGAAGCCCGAACTTCCAAAACCTTATCGACATGTTGAAGAGACTAGCCATTTCCTCCCGCCGACATTCACCTGTCAACCCGATGAACCTTCAACCGATGCAAACTCTTGTTACCTACTATCATCTATCAGGTGTTGGGGATCGGGGATCCCATGATCATAATACTATGCAAAGCTCAAACAAGTAGACCAAAAACCATACCTTCAAACAAGGAAGAATGAAGTTCTTTCACGGATCGGGATTCGGGGTTTCTCAATACTCGATACCGCAGACTTGACAAGTAAAGCATACGATGAAAATCCAAAGTCAAATTGCTGAAACCCTTCAATTTTAGCTAAGTCTTTTGCACCAATAAGTTTGAGACACCTTTTTCTCAACAAACCTAAATGTCTTGGTGGAACCTCCTTTAACCATTAAAAAATGTTTATGCATGGATTCTACAATGTGCTCAAGATAGTTATATTTGACACATTTTTCAACATAATGGATATTAAATACCATTTAAAGGAGGCTTGCACCCACTTCTTGATTGCTATCCAGTCCAAGGTAAAATGCTAGCATGGAAATAGTATCCTGAACCCATGGTCTAAAAATTTCAAAATCATAAGAAGGATTACGATTACCTTTCAATTTATTTCTAACTTCTTTCGTATCCTGAACTATTTTATTTAGGAAAGTATTTTTCTCCCTTTCATCCATTTCTTCATTATCACTAGCAAGCTTGTTTAGGTCAATGTGGATGTTTCCAAATTCTTTTATTGTAAACCCCAACACTTTTCCAAATTCTTCTGCATTAATGGATAACATTTCTTCTTTGCTATCTACATTAACAATTACTCTTTTGTTATCATCATAATTGTGGGCACAAACCACGATAAATTTTTGGCAAGGGAAAACCTCATGTAACATCATTCACCCTAATCCAAGTACCCATGGTGAACTGACACTACTAAGTTGTGTTTGCTTTGCAACCTTACTCTCACATGAAAATCTAAGTTCTGAGGTAAGCCTACCATATATTTCAGGATCATAAATATCATGGTATTCATCAGTGAAACCTAATGTTTTAAGCAACCCAACATAATCTATTTTCTACCCTATTTTTCTTTGCCTTTCCCAAAAATTGGTGTTCTAGTGGTGGTAGAAATGCTTGTATAGTGTGAAATCCCTCTTAAGTCCTCCTTAATCTTCCTCAAGTCTCTCAAGTTCTCAACCCTAAACCTAAAGTTTTACAAAATAAGAATTCAAGAAATAATGAAACGTAGGAATTATGTCTTTCACATATTCGGATTTTGATTCTTGAAAAGATTAATATTGATAGGCGTGGACTAGCTTTGCAAGTTTGTCGGAACCCAAAATTTCCCTAGTGCACTGTGCAATGAGCAATCTGAAATCTCCCTGTGTGTTGACTCTCTCACTTAAAAATAAATCACTTAGTAGTAGAAAGTTCACTTATTTTTTTCAGATATTAAAGTGAATGAAACGTCAAGTGTTGCCTCCGGACTATACAACTAGTACATTACATTTATGTAATGAAACTTAGAAATAAACTCTCAAACAAATTCTCAACTATTGATCTTTGTAAATCTAACCATTATAGGGTGATTCCAGAGGTTTGAGTTCACAAGCCTAGCGCTCCGTGCATTTCATTCTATCAAATGTTCATCAAACGGTTGAGTAATTTATGATATAAACAATAAACATGTGTTTTAAAGTTGTTTTAAACTTTAGTGTGCTAGGATACACAATCCTAATAGAGTCATTGAGATGAGCCCATGTGTCCATTTTGTGGTTCCATGAGTCACATATAGATCTACTTGAAGCATCTTGCGGACTCGTGGAATCCATTTAAAAGCAAGACATTAATTGACATCAAGGCCAAGGGTCCGGTAACTTAACGTTGCAAAGGACTTAATAAAATTACAAATGATGATGAGAACCGGGTGAGCAGGTCAACGACAAATTAGTAATCAATAACATTTCGGCAAACCCTAGCAAGAGTGACAACTTTTAGTGTTTTTTGTCAATTTGATGGCAACTTTCTTTTTTCATTTGTATTGCTTTATGTTTTAAATCCACATGCAAATATTTCATAAATAGATAATACTTAATCTCTTAAAGGAAAAAATTCTGATTTTTCTAAGGTTATTAAACATTTCATCCCATTATTTTATTCCATTTACATTACTTGTATAATTAGAATAGACATTGAACACACAAAATAATTCTTTACTGTAAATGAATACCGAAGAATAACACAACCATTTATTTTATTACAACTGAATTACAATGTTACATTATTACATAACTTTTTAAAGATGAGTAGAGCATGCAAGCTCTTGTTTTGTATAAATGACACATGTCACTTTACATCAGACACAATTGATTCCAAGCTGCTACTGGTGATAATGGAAGAGCATTTCTTATACCATATTCTCAAACCATGAGGCTTGTTGACCATGGTTTGGATCTTGGGATCTCAAATATGGTTCTACATTTATAATATGCTCAATCTGATGCACTAGAACAACCCAAAATGACACAATTGATTTTCAAGCTAGTAGTGGTAGCTATGTGATCCATACCATATTACCAAACAAATGAATTTAAGAATCCATAAGGCTTGCCTACCATGCTGGAGAAATGGGAGCTATGAAGATAGAAAATGTACCTATCCTGGTTATCAATCAGAGTCATACAAAAGAAAAGCGGTAGTAAATTTGCTACCACCATCTTTGTGTAGCTTCCATGCATCTGGATAGCCCAACATGACTTTGAAAGTCCATAATTCCTCTTTGAGGGCCTATGTCAAAATGGAGTATGAGAAGTCACTAGCTTTGAATGCAAACAAGATTAAAATACTTATGTGGGTGTACTCTCTGTGAAATCACTTATCTCCATCAAAGCTCCTCATTCAGGAACAAAACCTATTTGAGAAGTTTGGTGAACCAGATCAACTTCTTTATAATTCCACCCATTTTGAACTTGAAGGAAATTGGTCTTTTACTCTAAAACTACATAACTGGAGGTAGGAGAATTGAGAGTATCCCCAATAATACCACATCATCTTCTTCCTTATTAACCTTGCAACATAAAAACTCTTATGAGAATTCAAAACATTGCACTTAATAGTAAAGCCTTTAGCCTTCTATGAATGATTTTAGTTGTGCTCACTATCCCTATTTATGGGCCACTAGCCTGATCCCTATTTACTTGTGAGTTGTGTGAGGTATAATCATGCAAACCAAGTAACCAACTTAATCGTGTAACTTAAGTATTACATTTACACTGTTTATTTTGATTGATGTCTAGCTACATGCACACTGTACCTCAAGCTGACAAGATGCCAAAATCACCACTCAAACAATATGAAATCATTAAAAGTCTATTTCAATTGATCATTGGATTAATGACATCATCATCTATAGTATGTCATGTAGTTTTCAATATCAAGTTATCTAATCAATCACTTCAGATGTACATGTTGAATTAATCTGTGGTACCACAACCACACTTTCTTCAAAGAAAGAAAATCTAGTGGATATGTAGAAATTGATAAAAATAAAACACGTGCCACATGCATTAATTTATGCCATTTTCAATATCAATTTATCAAATCAAACATTTTGATCGCTTTGGATCAGAAGAGGAACTTAATTTTGAGTCTTTTAAAGATTTACCAGGGACATATGACATTAATCTACAATACTGCAACCACATTTTTTTCAATGAAAGATAATCTAGCGGATATACAAAAATCAATAAAAAGATTGAGAATTAAATGAAAGGTAGAGTACTTCGAGGCATTGAAAATATAGAGAATTAAATGGCTTGTTGTAGCTTAATCATTATCAATGTCCACTAATAAGTCACAATAAATTTCGCTCACTTATGATCAGAACTATATGTTGAACTTGAATCATACAAAACATATAAATATCTTTTCAGACTTAAAAGCCACATTTTTATATTGAACAAAGCAAAAAGGATTTACAAGAATGGAGCCATGAAAAGTATTTTAATTTAAGTAACCATGAAGTACATAGCCAGCATGGCCAACTAGCCACTAATCGTGACAAAAAAATCAGTCATAAAATACATATTACAAGAGCTATACAATAAAATATAGACACAATTCATTACTAAAAAATTATGTAACAATAGTAGAGGCCCTCAACTGGGTGTTTGAGCAAGAGGTGAATCAAATTGAGCAAAGTAAGAGCAGAGAAGAAAAGGGAATCACCCAAATCCTTCCTCCAAAACTCCAAACTCTGTAATGATTCATTTATTGTATCACACACCAGACCACACTTTATATTAGCCAGGGCAAGAGCTTACATTGTAGAGGCAGCTAGTTCAAGATTCAGGAAGATTCCACCAATAGGCACTAACCAACTTTCAAAATTGTAATGCTCAAGTGTCAACTCCAATGAAGAAATAAAGTAAATGAAAGGTTGCAAATAACGCATTGCCAACGTCTTCACCAAATATTTATCCAACAAAATTATGTTCATGCAATTGGACAAGAAAGCAAAAGCTACCTCAGACAATAGAGCACATGGGTTGTTCTGAAGCCATTCCCTACCCACAATTATTTTTATAGCCTCCTCAACCTGCACACAAGGAATAGTAAAAACCATACCCAACTTTCGTCTATCATATGCATCGTTGCTTCTTTTCTCCCAAAAACATTTGGGTAGCATGACATGCCATGAAGACTCCATAATATCACAGTGAAATTGAGAATAGAGAAGAAAGAAAGAAAATCCAAATATATTATAAATGATATGAAGAACATCAAGTTGGTAAAGTATATATAGAATGAAGACATCAAATACTTAGCACTTGAACATTTAATTCACCACTTGATGTGACAATATTATTTTGAAAAATTGAGTCATGAATTTAAGTGATTTAATAAATAATAAAACATCAACCATTGATATTTTAAAATCTAACGGTTCTAGTGTTATTCTGAAGCTTTGAATTCACAAGTCTAGCACTTCAGACATTTGCTTCCGGAATGCAACTAAAACCATCCATTGAACATTCATCGAATGATTATATCACATTTTGATCTTGTCAAAACCTTTACAATCTGCAATCTTGCCTAGGTTGAGGAACCAGTCACCACGATGACTCCAAAAGCTTAATTCATAACTTAAGTGACCTTCAACTACCGATAGCTAGTCAATGATAAAATATTATTTTGAATGCCATGACTTTAAGTGATTTAATAAGTAATAAAAGGTCAACCATTGATATTTGGAAATCTAATGGTTCTAGTGTTATTCCAGAGGTTTGAATTCGCAAGTTTAGTGCTTCAGACATTTGCTTCTAGAATGCAACTACAACCGTCCATCAAAAATTCATTGAACAATCGTCGTTATATTAATTTACACTGACATCTGCCTTCAGACATAATAAATATGTTGACACTTGTCCCCATTCCAGACACTTTATGAAGGAATTTGGATGTGTGGAAAATTTGTTCCGGAATAGAACAATACGTAGCATTTGATATTTTCACCACCCATGCTATGATTTTTTATTGGCATATACCAATTTATTTCGCCAATGAATTTTTTTATTGGTTTGAAATTATGTTTAATTCACCAGTGTTTTTTTTATTGGTTTGAAAATAGGTTTAATGAATGCCAATGATTTTTTTTTTTGGTTTGAAAACATGTTTTAATTGCCAACAAAAATATTTTATTTGTTTGAGTACATGTTTAATTCGCCAATAGAAATATTTTATTGGTTTGAAAACAGTTTAATTCTCTAATGGAAATATTTTATTGGTTTGAAAATAGGTTTTAATCATTAATGAAAATATTTTATTGGTTTTAAAAAAATTGCAATTCGCTAGGATTTTCCACAGACTTCTAGTAATTACAAAAGATTTGTCAATTGAGATTAAATTTTTTTCTCAAAAATCCAAAAAAATTGCCAATAAGATTAATTATTTTTTTGGGAAGTATACAAGATTCGCTAAGATTTTACACCTTCTCCGAGGGGGAGGGGGTTCTTAAAGTTATCCCTGGCTAAAATTTCTTATATATTCCCCTCTTGAGACTTGAGGAATGACTTTTGGCATTTGAGAATTTTCCTAAGTACTTGGAGAGAATTGGAAAGAGTTTCTTAGAAGATTGTCTGAATAGAGAAGCTAGGATAAGGCTTGGTTTTGATCTTCAACAACAATATTATTCAAGTTGTTTTGAAAGTTTTAGTGTTTATTTTTTTTGTGCATTTGTGTCTATGTTCACATGTTAAAATGTAAGCATGACAACAATAAGCCTACAAGGTAAGTGAGTTAAGAATTCCAATTAGTACCATGTTTTTTCACCATTTTGAGAAGGCTTTATTTAATTATTGTATTAGTGGTTTTGGCTTGTTCACTAGATTAAGAGCACTAAGGAGTAGATAAATGGTGTTGAGTACAAATACAATCAAGAAATTTTATTACTTCATAATTTTTAAATGATGAGCACTAAGGAGTAGATAAATGGTGTTGAGTACAAATACAATCAAGAAATTTTATTACTTCATAATTTTTAAATGATGAGCTATTGTATGGAATGATGCTATTGGTAATAAATTTATATATATTATAAGTAGTATTTTAAAAAGGAATATCCCCTATCCATTTTGATATAAAAAATTGAGTCTCTTTTGACATCTAGATCATTGGAATTGTGGCATAAATGTAGTTTAATTTCAAGGAGAAATATAGCTATTAAGTAGAGTAAAAACTTGAATATTTTTACATATTCATGTTCCTCTTAGAAAGATATACAATTTTAAGAAAAATAACATTACATTTTGAGTTTGTATAAAGAATTAACGACTCAAGAAGTTTTTGTTGAAGAATTATTGAAGTGACATTTTGCTATCAAAGTTACAAAAATTATAGAATTATAGATGAAGTTTGTAAGATATTTTTTAACTCACATAAATAATGTTTGGGTCATTTTGGAAGCTTATGAAAGTGAAATTTTTAGAGTTATTAATTTTATGAGTTAAATTATATTTATAGAAAATTGAATAATGAAATATAAATGTACTAGAAAAAAATAAATATAGCAACAACAAATGAACACAAATTTATGGTGGAAAAATGATATGATAAAGAACTCCACAAAATATCATTATTAAGAACACTTACATATTTTTTTGTATATTTATAAACTAGGGTAAATCCTTTCCTCATTTCAAATGGTCTCACATAAACCTATATTGCAAAGTAAATATTTCGATATCCACAATTAAAAATTCACATCCAACAAGTTATCTCCAATTAGAATCCTCAAATATAGGGAAATAATATAAGTAACACCTTTTTGGGAACTTACCATACAGTTTTTATACATTAGTACCTATTAATTGGTAAATTAATTAGTATTAAAGAAATCTTTTTATATTAATAAATTTACTAATTAATTAAATATTATTTATAATATGATCTAAAAGTATATTTATATAATTAAGAAAGTCATATGTGTATCTATCTCAAGAGATTCTATAATAGAGTAATGATTTCAAAATATAGATATTCCCAAGAATTATCTCTAATTGTGCCACTTTAGCCATTTAAATCACAACCATAATTGATGGTCATAATGCCCCCACCTTTAAAATAAACATCTTCAATAGATCTATAGATCATTGACGTGCTCACCACTTTAGTTTAATAATCTATAAATATTCACTTGATTGTACTACATATCACAATACAAGTTAATTAACCATACTTCTCAATGCATCCTATCCACTTGATCAATGGTGTATATTTAAAAGTAATTAACATCAATAGTCTAGAGAGATCATCTCCACAACGTAGGATTTCTTGAAATCCTACAAATAAGTTTACTAATCCCAAGAGACAATTAGAATAAGCTAGCTACCTCAAATTCTTAGTGCTTGACTATATTACTTTTTATTTTGTTAATACCAACCAAGTTTGATGTCAAACCAATGGATATTATAGATTTATAAACCAATTTAAGTGCATATATTTGATTGGTCAATCCACGATAATCTACAAGATCATGCCATGTGAATGAATCATACTTTTTTGATCACACTGCTTAATACCTTCAAAATTCACTCTAATTAATGATTCATATACACTTTAGTATACATATGCAAGTGATATGGGTGGCATGTTGTTGCATCACAATTCCATTGCCTAATACGCTTTCTTAAACCATTAAGTATCCATCATAATCAACAAATGTGAATCACTTCGTTTCAAGATCTATGATTGTAACAAATATATAGATCCTAGAAATGACAAATGGTTCAATTTATTGATCTACCAATTGCTACATAATGTCCACCATAAGGTTGAGATAAGACATAAAGCAATGAACACTTTGCATGGAAATAAGACATGAAGTCCACACAAGCATTAAAAAACCATAACTAAGATATCTTAGGTTAGGTGTCAACACATGGCTCTCAATCAAAGAACATATATAATTTATGAACATATGATCAACATAACAAATAAGGTTAACATCATACATGATCACAACTATTCCACTTCATTAAACCATTGCACATACACATATAAGGCAACTATCACACAAGTAGGTCTTGAAACATGCTACACCTAATGAATCATAACTAATAAGAGTACAACAAGAGTAATAGAATGGTTA
The DNA here is from genome assembly GCA_007258455.2 of Sequoia sempervirens. Taxonomy (NCBI): domain Eukaryota; kingdom Viridiplantae; phylum Streptophyta; class Pinopsida; order Cupressales; family Cupressaceae; genus Sequoia; species Sequoia sempervirens. The sequence goes on from VDFB02036345.1 coordinate 23,482, forward strand.
GAATTTATAATCCTAGACTTTAAAATGTCAAGTTGGAAGCTCACACGTATGGGGGAATGAATAGTCATTCCCTCATACAAAGCTTGGATAAAGCTTGACATAACCAAAAACCCTTATTAAACCTCCAAAATCTTATAAGATCACATAATGATTAGTTCTTTATTTATGAATATATTTTTAAGACTTATTATTAGACATATATTTATAACTATATTAATATAATATTAATACTAATTTTAAACAAGAATATTAATTAAACAATATTAGCAACTTGAATACAAACTAAGGGGTTTTGTTAGTACAAAGAAGTGAATCTAAGATAATTCAAGAAGGGGGATGGTCATTGACAATTGTTGAGAAGGGATCTTAGTCAATCCCAACATTGGCAATTAGATCAACGACTTTATTATTCTCTTAGAAATAATGAGTGAAAAATATAATCAAAATTCCTATTGAGAACCAATGCTTCCTTTATAAAAGACAACTTATTCAAATTAATAATGACAATGTTCAAGTGACTCATTCTCAACAATCAAATTATTGCAACCAAAAGAGGTGGCCATAAAGAGATCTTCTACCACCATCACCCATTTAACTTCATTACTTTTCTTTGAGTCAAGGAAGAAAGACCCCACTCAAATTAAACAACCTTGTGAATCACAAGAAAGTATTTAGCCCTAGTTGGAAAAAGATTACCTTGGAAGGCTCTATCAAAATTGAGTTTGTGAAAACTATTGAACTTATTCAAGCTAATGATGCCAATGTTCGAATGAGCTGCTCTTAACAATCAAATTCTTGCAACTAATAAAGGCGACCATAAAGAGAATTTTGACCACCAATACTCATTTAACTTCATTAGTAGTCTTTGAGTTGATGAAGAGAGCACTCAAATTAAACAACCACGAGAAATGCAGGAAAGCATTTAGCCCTACTTGTATTGAGATTACCCCATGAGGCTCTATCAAAATTGAGTTTGTGAAAACTATTAGACTTACTCAAGGTGATAATAACATTGTTCAAATGAGTTGATTTCAAAATCAAATTCTTGCAACCAATAGAGGCAACCATAGAGAGGCTTGGTCTAGTTCAAGCTGAATGCTTTCAAATGAATAGCTCTCAACAATCAAATTCTTGATATTTCACTTTGTGAAAACTATTAGGAGACTAACTAAAATTATTTTTTATAAAACAATTGTTTGTTAATTAATCCTATTAAGGAGGAAAATTGTTACCAGTATAGACATCTTAAATACATCTATATAAGAGATACTTATATTAAATTTATGATATAAGTTAGACATCTCCAAATTAATATCTCCCATCATTTTCTACATATATGTATTTAAGATATCTATATTAATTATCTACAATTTTAATTAATTATTTTTTATATAAATATTAAATGTTAATATCTATTTAAACTATTACAAAGACACAAATAAACAAATAAATAGATAAAAAAGTATATAAAAAAAGACAAAACCACTTACACATCTAATATTAAATATAAATTTGTTATTATACCATTAGAAATCATGCCAGTTAACATTAAAACTTAAAAAATTTGAATTCAAGAAATGGCTCTACAACGTCGGCAACGAGCGGGAAAAGGAGCGGGGCTCCTAGTTTGAATTCCAATGGTGATGGTGATGGGGAAAACTCGGACTCTGATGAGGATGACGCGGTGTTGGAGGCGTGCGCTGTGTGTGTGCTGCTCTGTGGTTGCACTCCGTCTTCTGTACACTCTCTGGGGAATGGCTTATTCTAGGTTCCTTGTGGGAACCCTTGTCGCGGGGGGTTGTTGGTTTCTCCGTTGTTGATGGGGTTGGCATCGTCGGCGTTGGAGGCGAGGCCTCTGTGCTTTGGTTTTTCATCGTCGATGTTGGAGGCGAGGCCTCTTTGCTTTGGCTTCATTCGTTGGTGGGGGCTCGTTCCTGCTCCCCTGCTGCTGGTTGGCGTAGGGCCTTTGGCCTCTGGTTGGATGAGGGTAGTGTTGACTGGGGCCTTTCGGCTCAGTGGTGCTCTGTGATGCAGGCAGTGCTTCTTGCCTGCCGCTTGGGTTGTACTACCGTTGGAGCCACTGCTGTGGGTGGCTGTGTTGTTTGGATGGTCGCACGGGTTGTGGCCCTGTTTGCCCTCTGCTGGGGTGGAGTGGTGGGTAGGATTTGTTGTGTTGTTGGGCTTCCCTATAGTGACTGCGTTGGTGGGAAGTGGTGTTTCTGTGGCCGTGTGTTGTGGCTCAGTGTTGTGAGAATGGTGGGATTGGTCAAGTCGTGGGGGCCTCTGCAACTTTGCTGTGGGGGGTTCCTATGTGCTTGGATGCTGGGGGTGGTTGGTGACTGCGTTGGTGGGAAGTGTGTTTCTGTGGCCGTGTGTTGTGGCTCAGTGTTGTGAGAATGGTGGGATTGGTCAAGTCGTGGGGGCCTCTGCAACTTTGCTGTGGGGGGTTCCTATGTGCTTGGATGCTGGGGGTGGTTGGTTGGGCCTCTCCCGTGACTTTGTTTGGGGGTTCTTTGGGTGAAGGTGCTGCTTTTGTGGAGGCTATGGATTTTGTGGTTGGAGGGTCATTTTTGGCCTGTGACTTGATGGGTACTCATCTGAGTGCTATGATGCCCCTTCAATGGTTGTGGGATCCCTCCTTTGCTCTGGGGTGGTGGGATTTGTGGAAGGTTTCCAAGTTGATGGAAATGGTGGTGGTGAGGTTCTTGTTGAGAAACGAGAAGAGGCTTTGTCCTTTGGTTTTCAGGTGGCTCGTTGTGTTGGAGGGTGCTCCAGGGTTTGTTGGAGCTGCTGGTCATATGGTGTTCTAGGTTGTTGATGATGTGGGCTGGGGGAATATTCTTGTCCTTCCGTTTGTTTCTTTCACTTGGATGCCTTGGGAAGACCTGTGGGCCTATTCTACTAAAGTTCCTTCTTGCTACCTATTTCTACGATCACATTGTTCTATTGAGGTGAATATTGCTCCTATTGAGGTGGAGTTGGTGATTGTAGGCCTGGTGGGAGGTGCTTCTCTCCTTTGCCGACTCCTATTGAGGTGGATCGTTTTTGCTTTGGAGGGAGTTTCTATTGGTAGTCTTGGCTTGCACTTCTTCTTCTCTTATAGAGGAGAGCCCCAACCTATTGAGGTAGTTCTGGAGGTGGTGTCGGGGTGATGGGAGCTTCTGGAAGTTTTTTCCTCCTTTGTGTTGGATGATTCTTACATCTTTGTGGATGAGAGTACGTGTGACTTTGGTTTGCCTTCGTGTGGAATATTTGATGCAAGTCTGCTGTTGCAGATAGTTTGTGGCCTTGGGGAAGGTCTATTTTTGTACTGTTGTTACAGGGTGATGGTTTTATGTGCTCGGTTGCTCCTAGGTTAGTGCCAGGAACGGGTTGTAAGCTTGTTTATGGCTTGGATTGCTTTAGGTCCTTGGTTTTTACTGTGCTTCTTGGTTAATGGCCCGTTGGGCCTCTTTTTTTGGGGACCGCACCCTTGTGTTTTTGCGGTTTTTCTGTTGTTGATGGCCTGTTGGGCCTCAGTCTAAGGGTTCACTCCCTTGTCTTGTTGATGGCCTTTTGGGCCTTGGTTCTGTTGGCCCGTAGAACCTTATTCTAAAGAGACGACACCCTTATTTACCGCTTTTAATTTCAAAAACATTAAAATGAATTATTATTACTATAATATTTGAAACCATACCATTTAACATCAAAACTGCATTAGTAGTTGAATAAAAATAACTATTTTATTATAGCAAAAGGAAAATATAGAAAAATTATATAACAATTCTATTCTAACGTAAAAAGAGCACACTCCGACCTGCCGGAATCGAACCAGCGACCTAAGGATTTCTTAGGGATTTTGTCTCCCACTACAGTCCTCCGCTCTACCAACTGAGCTAAGGTCGGTTCGATAGCAAGTTTTGAGATGAAATTAATTTATATGATCAAACAACAGATATTTTCGGATTAATAAATCATTAAATTGTTAAGAACAAAAAAACTTTAACTACCAGTTTGTTTTGGATATAAAAGAACAAACCCGTCACCATTATCATGACCTTAATCTACGTTCATAAAGTAATTCATAACATTCATTCCTCCCCATTATTTGTCATGAAGGTAGTGTGATTGTCCAAAGCCTTGACCCCTCTCCATCAACTCCCAATCCCAAGCTCTCTACAGAGACTCGAGAGTACTCAATTACACAGACCTATTTGTAAGAGAAATCTAGATCAAATAGACAAATGGGTATTTTGTTATCAGTCCTATGATTTTATTTTTCTAGATGCCTCAATGAATACTAATCTTTTGTCTCATTGTTACTAGAAGTAGTGTGCTTTTCTTTTCAATGGAGAGGATATCAAAGCTGTGCTGATATTGTGAAGTCTATAAAATGAATTTGTCTTGAGCCTTGGAATCGAAATTGGTACTCAATTGGATAACGAATTCATTAGAGTATATTACAAATAAAAAATAATCTGCTGTAGTCATAGAAATTTCAAGAAAAGTTATTGAACAAGAATCCCACAGCATAGTAGCACTATAAGGCAGTATACTTTTTAATTTTTATTTTTCGAATTATTTTTAGGGGGAGTTGGCTTTAATTTGAGCTGGCAAGAGTAGTGAGGTAGTTTGTTCATTGTTATTATCAGCTCTATCCTCTTTCATTATAACTTAACAATTTTACATAGAAGAGTTAGGACCAGAATATGAGGGTTAGTTATGGTCAGCACAGGTAGACTAGCCAACCCAGTTTATAGTTTGTTACTCTTTTCTACTACCTACTGGTATCACCTACTAGCAAGGATCAAACTCAGCACCATGCAGTCTACCAACTAACAACTTTGTTGTAAGCTCTCTATTCAGTGAAGGAAAATAAAGATTTGCCTGTAGCTTCGAAGTAGCTTTTGATTTTTGAAAAACTTTTCATTATGACTGAGGAACAGTCCCTCCTGTCCACAGAGATTGTGGCACAAGGAGTTCAGAAATCAGGACCTGATGCAGGGTTCCTGACATACTCTGTCAAAGTCAGCAGAGCTTTGCCTGATCTCTTACAATCTGTGAAGTTAAAGTATGTGAAGTTGGGTTATCAATATCTGAATACCCATGCCATTTTACTCTTCGCAACCCCACTTCTGTTGATGCTAGTTTTGGGTACTTTGGGGTCACAAGGTAGAGCATGGAGTCACTTCAAGTTTGATCTGGTCAGTAATATCCTTATTATATTATGTGTGCAAAGCATATGCCTCTTGTGTATCTACTTCTTGTCAAGATCAAAACATGTCTATCTAGAAGACTTTGCCTGTTACAGACCATCTGATGAATTTA
>VDFB02036346.1:0-18187 GCA_007258455.2 Sequoia sempervirens
TGTCTCTTCTATAGATGACCTCACCTGCCCTGGTGTTCCGGAGCTCAGATTGATTGATGGCTGGGCTTGTCGCGAAGCTGACGAAGAATGAGAAGGGGTCTCTTGGAAGAGATTTTGCCAAAAAGTTGAATTCAGGCCTTCAAAAGTTTGGGCACCCATCTTGGCTGGGGGCGCCCATTTCACCCAGACTTAGTCATTTTTACACTTTCCTGTGTTTGCTTCAGAACTTTGAAATTCAACTCTTGTTGGACCCTCCCTTCGGCTTCTTGTATCCGGCGACTGCGACATCCGATTGACATGCGAAGTATCTTGTTGGAAAGCTGGGTCAATTGTGAAGAGATCACGTTAGATACTTGTCCGCAAATTCTTTTGTTCAGCTCCTTGAAAACTTGGGCGCCCTTCTTCACTTTGAGGCGCCCATTCTTGAACAACCATTTTTTCATGATTTTTCAAAATTTTTAGAGTTTGAAAACCCGTTACGTATGTTCATCTTTTGATGCGAATTTCCTGGCGAATTGAAGCGATGGATGATGAGGAGAGCGAGCGTCGACTCACGAAAAGAACAAGCATATTCTCCAACCCTAACGGCTGAATCAGGGCCTTCAAAAAGCTGGGCGCCCTTCTTGACCAGGGGCGCCCAAAATCTCAACACTTAGTCAATTTTTGATCTTTTTAAATTCTCATTTTGACATCTATTTGGAACCTCCCTATTCAGCTTTGAATTCCGGATGACTGGATCGCCTGATGACTACGCCGTTGAATTCGTTGCGAAGCTGACAGAGAACTTAACAACATTGACTGGAGGCACAAACCCTAATTCTGACATTTGGTGCCCTAAAAAGATGGGCGCCTTTCTTCAACAGGGGCGCCCAAAGTCACCAGTGTTAGAAAATTTTATCATTTTTCAACTTCATCTTCGTTCTCCGTGCATGTTCATCATTTCATCTTCTGTCGAAAGCTTAAGTGTTGATTTTGACACCTGGCAGCCGAATGACCTCCATTGATGACCTCAGAGCTCCAGATATGCTTCTGAAAAAGCAGAGTAGACCCAGTACGGAAAAATTGACTATTTTGAGATTCTGACTGCACCAGCCTGATATGGACGTATTTTGAGCCAATCAAAATCAGTTTGGACCCTGGCGGACAAACTTTCTATTTTTAGAAATTTTCTATTTTTTTAGAAAATTTTGCCAGTATCCATTTCGAAAGAAACCCAGAAAAACCCAGAAAACGTTACTAATTTTAGAAAATTTCTAAAAATAGCAGTTTTCCTAAAATTTAGGTATGAAAAACTGAGATCTGGGTTTTGTAGGTTAAGCTGCTCTTAGCAAACCCAGATCATCAGAAATTGAAAATTTTGTGTTTTAACCCCTCATGCAAGACATGCACACCCAAATTTTGACCTTTTTGACTGATTTAACAAGACTTTGACTCATTTCTTCAAAATATCTAAGTGTAACAAAAATTTTAATTTTGGGGTACAACATTGGCTCTGTTTGGGGACCATGGCAGATACTTACGGCATAGGAGAACCATAGAATCTCTGGAGTTTTAAGCTTAGACCACTGCCTTGTCCATTGGGTATTGGAGTCAGCATCATTTCCTAATGACCTATTTTGCAAGACTTTCCTTAGTCACCTATAACCGGACTTCCTAGAAATCACCTAATAGTTGGACTTCCCTAAAAATCACCTAAAACAAGACCCTTAATCACCTAAAACACGACAGGACTGTTACGGAAAGGGGAAATACAACATAACGAAAACATCACGGAAAGGGGAAACACATCACGAAAAACAAAGAAAAATAATTACAAAGATTTACTCCACCTCTGAAAGATGTCCTTTCTGCCTGAAAGGCTTTACTTCTCTTCTCTTTGGTATCGCAGGAGACAAATCTTCAGGGATGAAGATTCTCATATCTTCATACGTCCATCCAGAGGCACCTTGACAAAAGTAAGAATATGGTGCACAGAAGGAATCAGGTACTGTTGAGTCACCAACTTTGTTGTCGTTCATCTTCAAGATCTCTCTGTTGTCAATCTTTTGGATGTCTTTACCATCGATCTTTGAGATGTCTTTGCCATCGATCTCTTCAAACCAATCAATCGCGTTCCACACCCGATTTCTATAATGTCGTAGATGATCCTTTCTGACCTGGAAATATCCTTTGATTGGCTCATCGATCAGCTCCATATCCCCTTTAACACATAGGAGTTCAATTCCTATGTCTTTGGCATTTTTGAGGCCTAACAAAAGCGCCTCTTTTTCAGCTTCAGTAAACTCCAATTGCAAGCCATATGACAATGGGTACAATTGTTCTTTAGGGGAGATGATCACTTCCCCTGCTCTTGATTTTGTACTAGAACAACCCTCATCAAACTGTATTGTCCATAAATTTGCATCCTTTGTCGGTCTCTTTTCTGGACTAGCAACATTCTGGTCTTCACTTTCTGTCTCTGACAACGTCACATAATTACCGAGACCTGCTGCTTGATCAAGGGTTTGAGGTGGGGGGTTTGGGATTTTCACCACCATGAACTGGGATTTGGGTTCAGGTTCTATCTTGATTTTACCTTCCTCCACAGGAATGGTTGCAGACGACCAATCTAATTGCATTGCACCACCAAGATCTCTGCAGAAGCTCCGGCTCAACAACATCCCGTAGCTGGGTGGAATGTTAGCCACTAGGATATTCATCACAATTCTTTTCTCTGGACATGCTGCCAACCTTACTTGAGTGTTCTTCATTTGTCCAACCAACGGTACCGACTCAGATTGAAGCGAATAGCACTCGTTCTGAGTTTCTGTGCACGAGAGTCCCAATGCCTTCATTACTTGTAGAGGCATTACGTTGTCTGAGGCTCCTGAATCAATGATACAATTGCTCAATTTAAATTCTCCTATATACAAAGATATATAGAAAGGTTTAGGCTTTTCTTTCACTGGAACAGATGACTCGAGCAATGTAGGCTGAATTGAAGCTTCTTTCTTTGCATGTTGTATTATTTTGTCCAGCTGCTCAGGATGATCACGAAGATATTCCAACTGTGAAATCTGCACCGTGTTCTTCATCAAGGCATCAAACTTGGCCGGAGATGGGTCTTGAGCAACCGCTTTTTTAACTTGTTCTTTAGCTTTCCACCTCTCTTCTTCTTCCTTTTGCCCTTGTACATGTGGAGCCTTTGTAAACACAGGCAAAGAGTGTCTTCCATGATTTGCTGCAAGAGAGTAGTGGCGGAGGTCTTCTTTTTCTTCAATAACGGGTTCAAAATATCCCGCTGCGGAGTCGCCATCGAAGTTGTCCGTTTGTGGTGAGACAACATTCGAACTTGGTGTTGGGACGAAACTGGAACTGGGTGCAGCATCAGCATATCCCATAATCTGATTCATTCTTAAGTTTTCAGGACATGTAGAACCGGCATGTTCGTCGGTATCATGAAAGGAACAAAATACTGCTTGTGGCGCAGCTTCAACTTTTTGTCTTGTTGGAGGTGTTGGCAACTGCGGCTTGTAACTATTGTAAGGCTGAAAATCATTTCTCCTCGGTTGATGCAGTTGTTGAGGTTGATACTGTTGTTGAAGTTGATATTGTGGTGGTGGTAGTGCAAGCTCCTCATTGGCTACCTTCTGTAGCAGTGGATCTGCAGAACTTTGAACTAGAGGCCTGATTGAATCCTTCTTCATTATGCCAGAAATGATCATATTATCTTCCAGCTCAATGGCATGTCTTTGCGCATCTGTCAATTCTGTTTCTTTTGCCGTCTTCAAGAAGAAAGCTATCTCTGATGGAAGAGCATTTATGAAGCAACTCATTAGAATCTCCGGTGATGGATTAAGTGTAGAAGAAATCCGCATAACAAGACGATTAAATCTTGCTACAAACTCCCTCATGGGCTCGTTGCTCTCCATCTTTGAATTTGCAAGTTGGGAAAACAACAGATGACTGTCTTCAGCAGGCTTGAATCTCGCCAAGAATTTCTCGATCATAGTCGCCCAGCTTGTGATAATACCCGGCTCTAAGTGACTGAACCAATCAGCAGCATTTTCAATAAGAGTCTCCACAAAGAGACGCACTGCGATGTCTTCATGTTCCACGTGCAAGATGGCGCAGGCCGTTGAGAAGGCTGAAAGATGATCATCAGGATGTTGGGTTCCATCGCCATGAAACCGTGGAAAGTGCTTCCTCGACCCCTTAGGCAATTCATGATGTTCCTGCAAAGCCAAAGGTCCAATGATGTTACCCCAAGGTAATGGGGGTGGACGTCTCAAGTTCCTTCCAGCATTATTGTTGTTATCACCCATTGCTTCTGCTGAATCAAGCAATAGGGTGCCAGATAGTCATACTCGTGACATAAAGCCTAAGCTTTCTTTGTTGTTTTATGCTTACCGAGGACGTATTTGCAGGTTGAGCGCCGACTTGTTGGCGTTTAAAATTAGCACCTAGATCGTGTTGAAGCGGACAACTATGCTACGGTCGCTGCTCTTCAAATTAGGAGGGGAAGCTCCCTCTTGCTGATGGTGTTTGAAAGAAAGTAAACTAAAACTAGGTTGCCTATCTTTTTGATCAGCTTAGAGCACAAGGTTTTTTAAACACAAACGCCGCAGCTGAGATTTTCTGATAAGAAGTTCAACTACGACTAACTTAGACTAAAGACGGTCCTAACCTCTCTAGTAATAGCAGAGCAAGAGAAGTTAGAAATTAACAAGGTAGATTCTCTGACAAAAATACTTTAACAATCTCTCTCTCAACAAACACCTACACACTTCACTGTAAGCTGAAATAAAGATCATGAAAGCATAACATAGATAACGGAAATCTGAGATTTTAGACCAACGCAAAAGAGGCTCATGATTTTATTACTCAAATCTCTAAAACAAAACTCCCTTCTAACATGCCTTGAATAAGAAATTGCAGCTAAGGATGCTTGCAAACTTATTCTTAACACAATAGAAAACAGCAATCTCACTAACTCCTTGTTGGCTAAAGAGGCTCAACAATTTGCTTATCACAACACAACTGAACTGAAACTGAATAACAAATAGAAGGCAAAATAGGCTCGGCGTTTTGTTATCACAATGTGATTCAACACAAAGTGAGCTGACCTTGAATAACTTTCTTTCTGGCTACAAAGAGAGACTTCGGCGGAGTTCGTTATCGCAATAGCAGTTCCAACACAAAGTGGGCGGCAGAATAACAACTTCGCAGTAGAGGGCTGGTTTGTTATCATAATAACGTTCAAAAAACTAATGAGGCGAATGCTTATTTATGAAGCGGAGTAGAGACCCTAAAATCTCGCCTTTCTGAAATCTAGGGCTTGCAGGCTAAAACAAGCTTTTATTACTAAATCTAGAAAGAAGATAACATCTAAAACCTAGAAAGCGAGAAAAAGCTGAGCGTAACTATTACATCTTATCTTCTTTCTCTTCTCAAAGAATGGATAGGGATCATTCAAGAATAGAAGAAAGCGAGGGAAGAAACTTCTAGAAGAAAGGCGCTTTAAAGGCTGAATCGCCAATAGAAAATTGGAAATTGTGTCCCGGTTCGGTGCATCTATGCCAACTAAGGCAATATTCTGATTCTTTAAGATCTCTTCACCCTTAGAGAATCTTTCACTTCTTCAACTGTTTTATGAGTTCTATTCTCGCAAACATCGCTGCCCAAAAAGATAACTTATTGATAACTTGGTGGCTCTGCAACTTTATGCTTTTGACACCTCTCTTGATTTCCATCAGAAGAGTATTGCAACACTCTTTTCCGATACCTTTCCTCTTTCTCATATCACACCTCTCGTTCTTCAGCTGAGATGATGAAGTTTTAACATAGTGCTGATTTGGTCTTAAACTTTAGGGGAGTGTACTCCATGAAAACCTTGAAGAATGGCCCGTAAAGCTTCATATGTTGGAACAAGTCTTGAGCAGCTTTATTTTAGAATGCGGTTTTAGCCTTCAAGCGGGACAATTTTTGGAAATTTTAGAGATATGGGTTTTGTAGAATTTGGTTACCAATACAACCAGTCGTCGTTTTGAAAATCTTAATTTAGGCCGGAAAAAGCGACAAACCCTAATTTCTTTGTTTTTCACACCCAAGAAAAGAACTTTTAAGGTTTTGTTGAGAATACAATTAGAAATGGATTGATTGATCAGATTTGAAAAACAACGATGGCTGATCGAAAAAACGAAGCCAACCCTAAGGTTTTAAAATTTTCTTGAAAACGTGATATGGGTTTTCTTGGAAGGCAATTGGAAAAGGACGAATGGTTGAATTTTAGAAAGCAGAGGTTTTCCACTGACATGCAAAATAAAAGCAGCTGCTGCAACTTGATGAAGTTCTTGAAAATTTCCTTCAGAAGATTGAAGAGAAAAGACCCAGATGATTGAAAAATGGAATACCTTGGTCTTCTTCTTGAAAAGTTTGATCTTCTAGATGAAAAAGCTTGAAAAAGCAAGGGTTTATGTTGCTGGTCTGAAAAATATGATGAAAAACCAGCAAGCTACATTCTTGAATCTTGAAAAATTTCTTCAAACTTGCTGCTCCAACTTTCTCCCTTGAAGGCTACCTGCAAAAATAATGAAAATAACATAAAAGAAAGATGTTAAATAGACTTAGGGTTTTGTTTTGCTTTGCTTTCTTTTGCTTATCTCAAAACCCTAAAATCTTTCGGCTTCATTGAACTTGGATACCCTCTTTCTTCTCTTACGATGTGAAATTTTGAAAATCTCCAAAAATTCTCTAAGGCATGAAACTTTGGGCGCCTTTCTCCAAGAGGGGCGCTTATTTTCACCAGTGTTAGTCAAAAATTTGACTTTTTCAACTTTTCTCCATTTTTACATGCTACTTCGCTACTGATTTCTTGTTGACAGACCAACCCGACAGGCGAGCTGAGTGGTTCGCGGCGGAGCCTGACTGATTCTGCAGAAGATGTTCTGGAGGCACTTCCTACTAAAAACTTGATTTTGACCTCCGAATTCATGGGAGCCTTTTCCTTCGAGGGGCTCCGAACTTTCACAGTGTTAGCCATTTTTTCATGATTTTCAAGTTCTTCATTTCCTTTGATCTTCTAGTGAAATCTTGATTCCTGGAGCTACGTGAATCCAATTGACTTGCTGACAGGTTCATTGGATAGCTTGTCTAAAACTGACGAAGTGATCTTAGATGCTTCATTCACGAATTCCATCATCTCATTGCTCAAAACCTTGGGCGCCCTTTCTCTCCAGGGGCGCCCATTTTCTCAAGAGTTAGAATTTTTTCACTTTCTTCATCCTGTCTCTTCTATAGATGACCTCACCTGCCCTGGTGTTCCGGAGCTCAGATTGATTGATGGCTGGGCTTGTCGCGAAGCTGACGAAGAATGAGAAGGGGTCTCTTGGAAGAGATTTTGCCAAAAAGTTGAATTCAGGCCTTCAAAAGTTTGGGCGCCCATCTTGGCTGGGGGCGCCCATTTCACCTAGACTTAGTCATTTTTACACTTTCCTGTGTTTGCTTCAGAACTTTGAAATTCAACTCTTGTCGGACCCTCCCTTCGGCTTCTTGTATCCGGCGACTGCGACATCCGATTGACATGCGAAGTATCTTGTTGGAAAGCTGGGTCAATTGTGAAGAGATCACGTTAGATACTTGTCCGCAAATTCTTTTGTTTAGCTCCTTGAAAACTTGGGCGCCCTTCTTCACTAGGGGCGCCCATTCTTACCAGACTTAGCCATTTTTTCATGATTTTCAAATTTTAGAGTTTGAAAACTTCGTTCTGTATGTTCATCTTTGATCTGAATTTGCTGAAGATTGAGCAATCGGATGATCTGACGGAGACAGGCACGTCGAAGTTGGCTGAGCTCTGAAAAGAACAAGCATATTCTCAAACCCTAACGGCTGAATCAGGGCCTTCAAAAAGCTGGGCGCCCTTCTTGACCAGGGGCGCCCAAAATCTCAACACTTAGTCAATTTTTGATCTTTTTAAATTCTCATTTTGACATCTATTTGGAACCTCCCTATTCAGCTTTGAATTCCGGATGACTGGATCGCCTGATGACTACGCTGTTGAATTCGTTGCGAAGCTGACAGAGAACTGAGCAACATTGACTGGAGGCACAAACCCTAATTCTGACATTTGGTGCCCTAAAAAGATGGGCGCCTTTCTTCAACAGGGGCGCCCAAAGTCACCAGTGTTAGAAAATTTATTATTTTTCAACTTCTTCTTCATTCTCCGTGCATGTTCATCATTTCATCTTCTGTTGAACGCCTAAGTGTTGATTTTGACGCCTAGCAGCCGAATGACCTCCATTGATGATTTTGGCACCTTTTTCTTCCCAGAGCTCCGGATATGCTTAGAAAAGCGAGTAGACTGATGCGGAAAATTGTTATTTTGAGATTACATTTTGACGATATGGGGCGGTATTTGAGCCAATCAAAATCCCGGTTTGGACTCTGGCCCGGTTAAACTTTCTATTTTAAATTTTTCTATTTTTAGAAAATTTTTGCGATATCATTCCGAAAGAAACCCGGGAAAACCGAGAAAGCGTTACTAATTTTAGAAAATTTCTAAAATGGCGGTTTTCCTAAAAATTTAGGGATGAAAAGGCGGGGATGGGTTTTGTAGGTTAAGCTGCTCTTAGCAGACCCAGATCATCAGAAATTGAAAATTTTGTGTTTTAACCCCTCATGCAAGACATGCACACCCAAATTTTGACCTTTTTGACTGATTTAACAAGACTTTGACTCATTTCTTCAAAATATCTAAGTGTAACAAAAATTTTAATTTTGGGGTACAACAAAACATCATTGCCTTTTTGATTGCATGTTATTGGATCTTCATTGTAATCATTCCAGAAGATAAATAAATAGTTTGACATCCGTATCTTCAATAGATTCTATAGTTTCCGGAGTTAAATGATTTTATTTGAATTTACTATCAATTTCTTGCAAAAATCGCATTATTACATTTATGCTGAAAAATCACAAAAATACCAAAACCTTCAAAAACAAGCAAAAACAGTCAGATTTTAGAGATATTGGAAACAGGGGTTTCTACATCAAACCAGTTTTAAACCCTTGCCAAACTGCTGAATGTTTTACAGGTTTTCTCGTGATGAGCTCATAGGTCCATGTGTTGAACCAGGTTCACTCTGATACCATATGTAACACTCTAACTGATCTACAGATTAAAAAATGGAATCTAACTGCCAGTTTCAGCTGAAATGTAACTAACTAGATTTCAAGCTAGGGTTTTGTTGATGCGTGTTTTATGACACAACAAACATTCTAGAATAAAGTATCCAAAGACGCTCTATCCCCTCTTGAAAAACTACCTTGTATGCTAAGACTGCAAGAAAGATCATACGACAATTCCAATGTTTCAGTTAAGTGTGGACAAGCTCTGTGGTTGATGTGATTTGTCGAGGGCACAATAGGGATTTACTTTTGGTAAGTTACTCAGAAAAGCAAAAACGCAAATGCAGTATCATTTTGGAATTTTTTTCCTTTAGATAAAAAAGGTGAAAAGTTTATGGCGGATCTTGCCTCAGCATTTCAAAATGTTTCTGGTATCCTTTCACGCTTGGATGATGTTGAGCAAGCTTGGGGAGATACCCACATCTTTCAAGACAAAACTATCCCACGTCTTGCTGTTTTGATGCGTGTGCCCACGCAGACTTTGGTGAATGAAGGGGTAATTCAAGCGGGTGATAGGTATGATTTCCGTGGATGGCATTCAGCAGCGTTCACTGGGAAGAGTTTCTTTGACACTGCAGCAATGGAGTCCTCCAGGATCAGGAAAGCTATGAGAAATATTCATGAGAGTATTCTTAACACTTTGGAGGCAGTATTCACAAGAAGGCTTACTCATGAGGAGGTAGATGCAGAAGGGCTAAGGGCAAGATTGCAGCCATTCTTTACGCAGATGAGGACGTTTTCCCAGTTGGATTTTGAAAACATCTCCACGTTTTCAACAATCATTCAGAGTATGCAAGATTCTATGGAGACTTGGGAAAAATCTTGTGAGAAGCACGAGCAAATGGTAGCCATCTTGGAGTATCAGCTGAATCTTAATCCATCAATTTCTGAGGGAAAGGTCGACTCAGTGCTGGCACGATTCGTGGCGTACGCGGTCCGAGAGAAAAGCAAAGGAATCCGGGTCATGGACGAGAATCTTCTAGAAGGGTAGTGGGCATTAATTGCTCATGGTGGTCAAAGGAGGAATCTGCTATTTTGGGAGCATTTATGACGCCACTCCTCCACCTTCTGGTGGTTTTTAGGGCAAAGCTTGTCTAGGGCTGAGGTGGCTCAATCTGAGCCCTCCATTGTAATTCGATCTGGGCCGTCGGTTGAAACAGGCCAGCTATATAAGGGGGAGTCCCCCTCATTTGTACTCTTGTAGTCATAGAATCAGAGAGTAGAGAGCAATTAGTGAAGCAGAATAGAGAGTAGAAGCTTTTAAGTTAGAGTAGTTTCTCATTTGCATTGTTGAAGAAGAAGGGGAATTCTCCCTTTGAGAATTTTGTAAGAGATTGTCACAAAAGGCTATTCTTAATAAAGCATTTCATTGATGGTGAATTCCAACTTTGTTTCGAATAGTTTGTGAGGTTTCTTATTCCTTTGACTTCAATTAGGAACTTAATTCCATGCTTGTAGTTAGATATGGATGTTTATGCTTGATATAAGTGAATTTCTTTTATCCTTACCACTAACGTTCTTACTGATGGTAAGCACGTCTTGCGTGGTCAACTGGACTTTTTGTACTTAACTTCGATCAAGGTTCATAGGTAGTTATGCATCGTTGTGATGGTAGCTGCACTATTGAATCGTGATTTGAACATCATTTTCATCCTTTGAAGATTGCACTTACTTTGTTGACGCTGTCCAACAGGAGGCTAAACAATGTTTGTCGAAATTCATTTAGGTTGAGCGTAACACCCATTTGCATTTAGGTTAGAATTTAGAATTTAGAAATCTCTACAGCCATTCAAAATTCTGCATAATCTTGGTTAGTTTTAGGACACTTGCACGCTAAAGCCACATCATTCGTGCAAAATCCCCTTTAAAAGCATATATTGGTTGTTATTGCACGCATTCTGAACAATTACGTAAGTCCCCTTGTGAGAACACAGCATATACACATCAACCAAACTGGGTCTATTCGCAATTCAAGAACCTTGGAGTTGAAAGCGTGATCTTACTTGCAATCTTAGCACGCTGAATACTTTGTTCAAGAGAGAATAGAGTGTCCATTTGGGAAACTTTGTTCTGTGTTGGTGCGGTCTCAAAAACCACGTCAACAGCACCCTTGTAGCAAAGCAATATTTTTATTATTATGCTCTAGATTCCACCAAATAGAATTATAAGTCTGGCATTTCTGATTATTTGAAAGGGTTATACTACAGTCTTTTAACGTAGCCTTATGCTTTGTTAGCTCCCATACTCTCTACATACTCCTAAATATTGAAGAGCTTGCTGGAAGCATGGGGTGCTTGCTGAGGAGGATGTCACAAAGGGGAAGAAGTTTCCAAGCTTTGGCCTTTTTAGGCACCAGCCTTTGGATATTGTTCCTTACCAGAATTTTCCAGGGCTCGTTGCCACTCAAAGATTTTAGGATCCATATGGCAGCCAGTGTTATTCCTTGCACCTTTAAATCCTTCAATCCAATGCCTCCCTGGAACTTGCTAAGGCAACACTAGTCCCATTTCATTGAGTGCCTTTTCCTTTTGTCCTTCCCATCATACGATAAGAATTCCCTTATCCTCTTTTGGATCTCATTGATTTGGTAGCTATAGAAGAACCACACGGAAGCAAAGTATATACTATAAGAAGAAAGGATATTTTTGACAAACTTGTATTCTCCTTGCTAGTGAGAGATAACATCTATTCTAGCTCTCAAAATTCTTGTCAATTTTAGTTCTAACCCAATTCCACATCTCTTAGGGATTAGGGTTGATTGCAAAAGGGATCCCCAAATATTTGACTAGCTTATTGGGGCCTCCCCATTGGAACCCAAACCTGATTAGCCAATTTGGTGGGGCCTCTTTCCAGCCTAGAAAGGTGGATTTGGCCTTGGAGAGTTTGGCTCATGAGGCATGACTAAATAGATCTAGCTTCACCATTAAGGACTAGTTTGCTTTGCTCCATCTCAACAAAGGAGGTATCATCTGCAAACTGCACATTTGTTATGTTATTGTTGTCAGGCAGTCTAATACCTCTTACTTTGGGGGAGAGAGAGTTATCATTTAGCAAATAGGAGAGAGCATCAGAAGCAATTACGAAGAGAGTTGGGGCTAGGGGCAACCTTGTCTAATCGACCTTTCCAAGGTTATTTCCTCTGACAGTTTTCCATTAAAATCAACCTTTGTTGACGCATCCTTCATAAGAGTGTTTACCATATTGCAAAACTTTCCAGGGAAGCCAAATGGTTGGAGCACAATCCTTAGAAAGTTCCATTCCACTCGATCATAGGATTTTTTAAAGTCTAGTAAAAGTATAGCCAAGTCTTGCTTGGATTGCCTGGCCCATTTTAGAGCCTCCCAACTTGTAATCAAATTTTCTAGGATATACCGCCCTTTTATGAAGCTGGTTTGGGTGCTAGTTATAAATTTTGGAAGGATATTGACCAGTCTTAGAGCAACAATTTTTGCTAGGATCTTATAAGAGACATTTAACAAAGTAATTGGCCTCCAGTTCTTGACTAGAGAGTTGTCTCCACCTTTTGGGAGCAGCTTGATGATCCCTTTGTTTATCTCCTTCCCCAAAGAACCCCTGTCCTAGGCCCCTTTATAGGCCTGTTGTAGGTCCTCACAGATCCAGTCCTCACAGATCCACTCCTCAAAGGTTTTATAGAATTCAATAGGCAGCCCGTCGCAGCCTGGGGATTTGTCATTGCACATTGAGAATAATGCCCTCCTAATTTCCTCTTTTGTTAAATCTGCTTCAAGCTTATACACATCCTCCTCTACAATCTTTTTTGGAATGAGGTTTTTGATGAGGGCCCTTGCCCTCAAGCTATCCTCTCCCCCATCTTCCGATGAGAAAAGCTCCCTGAAAAAGGAGTGAAACTGCCCTAGGATTTCCTCTTGAGATGAGTACATTTGTGAACCATCCCATATTTGCCCAATTTGCTCCTTTATGTTCTTCTCCTTTAAATAGTTAAAGAAGAACTTGGATCCTTTGTCCCCACACTTGAGCCAATTTAGCTTGGCTTTGATTTTCTGCCCTGTACTTCGCTGTTTTGAAGCTTCCTTAGTTTTTTCTTGGCTATGACCAGTTCTTCACAGAGTACGTCATCCCTCGGGTTCTCTTGCAACCTTGATTCTGCAGCAAAAACACTGTCTTGGAGGTCCCCTTCCTCTTTCCTTCTGTCCAATGTCCTCTTTTTGCCAATTGTTCAAAAGAGGTTCCTCCACCCTTCCACATTCTTATTCCATCTTTTGATGTAGGAAGAATCCTTTAACATACACTTGTTAATCTTCCTAAGGGAAGCAATCGCATCCTAGTAGTCAATATCTTTTAACAAGGTTGTGTTGAGCAAAAAGCCATCCTTTTTTCTTGACCCTTTTGGCCCTCCAATAGATGATACTAGGTTAGCCTTGATCAGGTGGTGATTTGAGAGGGTGTATGGGCAGACTTGGACCAAAACACCATCGCTGTTTGCCTTGAATGAAAAATTCTTGCTAGCATAGAGCCTATCCAACTTGTAGTAGATTCTACTGCCCCCTTTCTAGGCATTGCTCCAAGTGTACCAGATCCCCTTGGAATATTTCTTGTTACCTTGCAGTGGATCAATCAGCCCCAACTTATTTTTGGTCCTTAGCCAAAAATATTTTTCATCCCCTTTCTAGCACATATCTGCACCACCCCATTTGTCTTCCAACTTCTCAACCATTTTAAAGTCCCCTCCCACCAGCCAGGGGACACCTTGCAAACTAGTCATCCACTACCAAAGCCCGATCCTTTCTCTGTAATCATTGGAGGTGTAGATTGAGCATACCCCAAAATCCATATTGACTCTTTCAAACTTGACCCAAACCAATCTATTGCATGGGGAAGACACACGCCCTGTGATCCATTGAGCCCATTGATTAGAAACCAAAATGGCAGCTCCTCCCTGCCTTCTCTCATGTGAGGTGGTGAAGAACTGTAATGTCCCCATTTTTAGCACTACACTTTTCAGTGAGTGATGGCCTATCCCCGGTGTGTTGTCAACTAGTTAGAGGCAGAATTAGGGTTTTCGGCTGTTTGGTGGGTTCTTTTGAAGATTCAAGGGTTTGCATCTTGGAGTTTGGGATTTTGAATTGCGGATTCTTTCTGGGTTTTCAGAAAGCTTCACAATGGTATTGCTTGCACTTTGATCTGAGCAACTTTTTGAATTTACTATTTTTAGTAAATTTTATTTTTGGCAGTGGCCCAGTTGGTGTCAGCTCAACAGGCTTTCTTCTTTTGGCAGTTCAGTGGGGTAATGTGAATTTTGGCCTTGCGATGAATTATTAATGGATATTGAATTATTTTTAGTGGCTAAAGTTATATTTTAATATTAGGACCAAGGAAACACGGGGACGCGTCCCCTGGGTATTTGCCCCCCGTCCCCGTCCCAGTGCCGTTTCGGGGACAGGAAACGCGTAGGGACGGCTATCAGCCGTCCCCAGAGATCCAGGAAGCCGGGGGCGTCCCAGGCTGCGGCGTCCGGTGGGCCGAGTTACCGGTAGATCCCACAGACCGGATAGGAGACGCTAAGCGTCCCTACGGCGAATCTCGAGACCGATAGAGCGTCCCCTATCGCCTGACAGCATAAAACATAAAAATAAAAGTTTTTTTTTAAATTTTTCTTTTTTAAAACATTCCTTTGTGGGCCCCACGCCTTCCCAACCCTAATATGGCCACTTAAAACATTTTTTTACCTTCATTTGATCTCATTTTAACTTGCCAAGATAAAATTGCAGCCAAGAGCAAAAGTGAGAAGAGAAAGAGAAGGGTTTGAAGGAGGTGTTGGAGAAGAAAAACCAGCATTTAGGAGGAAGAAAGGAGAGCATTAAGCAAGCAACCAACAAAAGAAGTGAAATAGGTAAGTTAATCTCTTATTATCTTTCATTTTTTTTCATTTTTTTCTAAGTTAAAATGATAAAATGTATGATTTTTTGTTTTTTTTTTTAATTTTCAGTTTGCAAAAACCAAAAGAAAACAAAATGAGCAGCAATAGTGAAGATAGTGGGGATGTTGAGAGGGGGGAAGAAAACCAATCAATTCATATGAGGCAGCCTCAAACAAACCGATTTGATATCCCTTCTGAAGACTTGAAAAATATGCAAAAGGCCCTTTTAATTCTAAAAAACCTCTTCTTCAACTAGCATCACGTATAGACAAAGGCAAAGGGAAAAACACTGGGGTTAGTAGATTGTGGCTGTCACATTTGCAAAGAAAAATATAATGGGAGCTATACAAGAGTCTATTCTCATCTATTGGGTTTTGGAGGCCATGGGGTCAAGGGTTGTAAAGATATAAAAGATTTTGAGAGGATGGAGTGTTATAGATTGCACTTGGAGGTTGGATGTCATGTCCCCGTTTAGCTGACACTGTTTGTCGAAGAGTTAGCCTATAATTTCGATCCTCGTAGGCTGACAGGGTGCGCAGAGGATCATCGGAGGCAGTTATCCAGTGTTTGGTAGCTCCAGTTTCGCAGTTGTGGCAGGTTGGGCCTTCGCAGAATCTTCCAGAGAGCTCTTTCAGGAACTTTCTATTTTTAGAAAGTTAGGTCAGGCGGAAGCTGCTATTTCGGGCAGGGCACCTGGCGCAGTTATTCAGCTCAGATTCGACCCAGTTCAGCAGTTGGTTGATTTGATGGAGAAATAAGGAGTATTTATTGAGTTATTAAATATTTAATAATTTGACTTTATATTAAAGTCACTTTATTGAAATATTAAATTATTTAATTAATTTGGCCTGTTATAAAGTATTTATTATACTTTATAATAAAGTATTAATTTTTGATTTAATGAATATTTATTATTCATTAAAATAAGTGCCAATTATTAAATAGATTTCTCCTAAGTCTTAAAAAGACGAATTTAATCATTTAATTTAAATGATTAATTAAAAGAGCATTGGGTCGAATTTTATTGAAGAGAGGATATATTTTGCAGTCAAGACAAATCGAACCATTATGAAATGTTATTCTAATTTGTCTTTTGCTCTGAGCATCGGAGTTTGCAAACCTTAGGGTTTCTGGCAGACCATCGTTTCTGAAGAACGAAAACTCTTCAGAGATTAGGCAGACTGAGACTGTGAAATACCAGTTTAAGCTTGCATCTGGGTGACTTCATTCAGGGGTTACAGATTGAATTTATTGACATATTCATCAGTTTTTAGCAGAGATATTCATCTACAGTTGAGGCGAATTTATCTGAGATCATTCATTAGAGTTGGCACAGTTTTCAAGAAACCGTACTTCATTAAATGTTGCTGCTGTCAGGCCGTACAGACCTGTACCAGCAAGGCCGTACTTCTTCACTACAGGGAAATACTTCATCTCCTTCAGCTTATATCTTCAGGAACTTGTGCGCCTAGGTTTCCTGGGGCTTCAGCATTGTTTTTCGTGCCTGGATATTGCATCTTCCATACAGCCGTACCAACTGCATTTATGACAGCCGCCATTAAAAGAAAATCAGGTTTTTCTTCAATAAATTTATTGTATTTCATTTATAGCTCCATATTCTTCATTGTAATTGCTCTGGAAGTTGAATATATTGATGCGCCTTGGTTCTTGAGCAAGATCTGAAACATTCAATGCATTTATGTATTTTTTATGAATTTATTAAGCATTTCTAGAGAAATCGCAATTTTGCCTTTTGCCTGTAAAAATCTCAAAATCACACAAAAACACAAAAAATTGCAAAAATTGCAAAAACAACACAAAACACATCAGGGTTTGTTTCCGAGAACCACCAGGGTTCTGACAGTGGTATCAGAGCACAGATCTCCTGCCATCCTGTGCTTTTTCAGTGCTTTTTCAGTATTCGGAGTGCTTTTTGCTTGCCTTTTTCATGAGCCGAGAACCTATTCAGTATATGAGAGGCGTAGGGACAGGCAAAGACGAAGATTGGACAGGTCCACCTATTCCAGAGGGTCAGACAGTGTCAGGGGTATTAGGGATTCACAGATCCAGTTCAAACAGTAGTGAGAACAGCGTTGCAACCCTAATGGCAGATCGTGAGATTCCTACAGAGGCACGTAGAGATCCAGGGAAGGCACATGCAGAGGGTGATATCACTGATGAGGAGTTTAGACGGAGGCATGACAATATGATGGATATGATGTCTCAGTTGATGGGTACCCCATTAGGCGATTAGCCCACGGCCACACTTCATGCTGAATTGGTGGTGGCAGGACTACTCCCGATGGATCAACCATTAGCATGGCTTTTGAAGCAGCCCGTCCACCCGTTGCGCCTCCGAGGGCGTAGAGCCGAGCCAGCTACTTTCTTACGAAGGAACTCACGAACTCCGGGAAGCGAGCATGGAGTGCATCATCGAGTTCGATACGGGAATGGCATGTCGATTGGCGACTTGGCCAATTTCGGTGAGTACATGTCACTAGCGCCGGAGATCCGACAGGCACTCACATTTCACGAGTTTATAGATGTCTATAAACCCAGAGGAGGAGGTAGATTTGACCGTAGACCCCCTCAGCATCATCAGCCACAGCCACAGGTGAATAGGGATTTACAGTATGTTGTAAGCAAGATTACACTGCCATATTTTGATGGGTCGGAAAGACATCAGCTAGGTCGGGTCCAGAAATTGGACAACTACTTGTCATTTAGGCCTATGCAGGAGGATGAGGCAATTAAATTTGCTACTTTACATCTTGACGGAGTAGCACATGATTGGTGGCACCACGGCATGTATACGCTAGGCCATCATGCGGTTAATACCTATCAGGAGTTCACTAGCAGACTGATAGAGAGATTTGATAAGAAAGATCTGGAATTGTATTTCAGAGAGTTGGCTCAGCTCAGACAGACAGGTAGTCTGGATGCATACATTGGCGAGTTTCAGAGAGTGGCAGTCATGGTGACAGGGATTTCGGAGAGGAGACTTATCATACTCTTCGTTGAGGGTTTGACAGAACCCATGAGAGGTTGGGTCAAGGCGTTTGATCCTACTACACTTCAGGAGGCGATGCGGAAGGCAAGGAGTATGGAGCTTGCTGCTCCGAA
>VDFB02036347.1:0-14428 GCA_007258455.2 Sequoia sempervirens
CTAAAAATAGAAAGTTAGGGTTAGCATGAACGAGTCACTCCAAATTTGACAAATGGCATAAAATTCACTGAAATTGATAAATTTTCAAGTCCAGCCAGTGAAGAACGCCTTTAAAAGCTAAAGGATGATGAAAATTTTCTAAACATCTTGAATGTGCCCTCAAGCTTGAAGAGTTGACCCTGAAAATTTCTAAGTCGTGAAAATTTGAGGCTCCATGGGTAAAATGCGCCCTTGACTAGGAGGAGGCCATGAAGAAATTTTCTAAGTGTGAAAAAATGGAAGTAGGAGACCCCAGATGCGCCTTACCTTGCATGGATACATGGAAATTCTTCTAAGTACTTCAAACTAGAAGTTCTACCTCTTAAATGCGCCCTTGAGGTTCAAAAGTTGAAAAATTATTCTAAGTCTTTCAAACTTGAGGCTAGATACTCCATTTGCGCCTTGACTTGTGGAGAGGCTGGAAAAAGGTTAGCAAAATATTCTGAGTTATAAAATTGGAAGCTTCAAGGTCAAAATGCGCCCATGTTGCAAGGAGGTCAAAGGGTCAACATGTTTCATCCACTTGCACATGCCAAATGCGCCCTCATCTCAAGATAGAATGTGAAGAAAAATTCTAAGTGTAGAAACTCATAGTTCAACCCCTCAATTGCGCCCTTGAAGTTCTAACTTGAGATATGATTTGAAAATATTTCTAAGTAGTTGAAATTTGAAGCTCCCTACTCCATATGCGCCCAGCAGCATGATGAAGCTTGAAAATTGACTAAGTCCAGCAAAGTGGGAGTAAGGACCCCTAAATGCGCCTTTGCCTAAAGAGAGGTTAGAAAAATTGAAAATATTTTAAATTGGAAGTAGACATGTCAAAATCATTGGCAAAAGAGTAAAGATGAAAATTTCTCAAAGTGTGGGAAATTGAAAGTTGCCCCTGCCATATGCGCCCAGGAGCTAAGGAGGCTAAGTGTTGAAAAGTTTAAGTATGAAAATTAAAAGCTCACTCATGGATTTGCGCCCAAGGCCATGAAGGTGGATTAGAGACTGGAAATTTGCCTAAGGCATTAAAATTGAAACCTCCATGGGTTCATTTGCGCCTGAGCTTGAAGAGTTGGAAAATCCTCTAAGTGTCGAAACTGAAAGTACCACCTGCCAAAAGCGCCCTTGGTATTGGATCTGAAAATTCTCTAAGTGTTATGAATTGGAAGTGGAAGAGCTGAAATGCGCCTAGACTTGGAAGGAGCATTAAAAATATTCTAAGGCACTCAAACTGAAAGTGAAGGTGGCCAAATGCGCCTTGGCTTGGAGGAGAAGTTGGAAATTTTCTAAGTGTAAAAATGTTAAAGTTGAGAGGTCTAAGTGCGCCCTTGGAAAAGGATGAAAACAAGTTGGTAAATTTGATCAAGTGATGGAGAATGAGACTTCAAGGGGCTAAATACGCCTAAGTCATTGGAGGTGGAGGTGAATTTTCCTAGGGAAGTGAAAGTTGAAGTCTACCATGTTGAATGTGCCTAGCTTAAAGAGGGTATTATCAAAGTTGGAGAATTATCTAAGGCAATTAAAATGGAAGCTCTACTCATGAATTGCGCCCAAGATGGGAGGGAAGTCAAGAGTATTTTCTAAGTGTTTGCAGACGGCAGGACAAAACTTAAATGTGCCCAAGCTAGTGATGAAATGATGGAATATTTTTCTAAGTATAAATATTTAAATTCCATCTCTAGAAGAAAATATGCCTAGAATTACAGAGGAGGAGATTAAATTTTTCGAAGCAGGATAAGTTACCCGATGATGAAGTTAAGAGAGCGCCCGACCACACGGGTTGATAAAATTCAAGTCGAGAACAACAAGAATATTCCACGAGGAATGAAGAAATGAAACAAATTTGATGAGAAATCATTTTCTAAGGTTCAAAAATTCAAGAAAATTAAATGAACCCGTTCGTTGCATACCCATGAATCTGATGCGTTCTTAGAGAAATTTTCTTCTGGGTATTGAAGATTGTCGATGAGAATGGATTTTGAAGTCTTCTACACTTTGTCGAGGCCTTCAGGGTGAATATTTTGATGGGCACCGGGTTGATGAATTTCCTAAGGGAAATTTGAAATTTTTTTTCTAAGGCAAGGAATAAATGATGTTGTTGAAGATAAAATGCCTTGGCAGATGAATTTGAAAATGATCACCTAGATGATTTACGATCAAATTCGATGAAAGAATTTCTTCTCAAGCGAGTTGAATGAAATATCAAAGTGAAGGCGAATTAGAATCACGAGGATGGAGGTTGAAAATTTGGCTAAAGGCGTGCAGAAGGAATTTGAGCGAAGTTAGCCCTAGAGGAAAAATGATGAAGCTCTTGAAGATCAAAGCGTGAAAATCAGTTAAGTAAAGGTGAATTTATATTATGATGTGTTCTAATGCTCTTCTCCTTGCTTGTTTTACGGGAGGAGCGTGGTGAGCACAATATGACTTGAAGTGGTGAAGCGATGATATTACAACCGGGAGGAAGATAAAGTTATAGAGTTTCCACATGGAAAGAAAAGAAGAATTAAAAGTTGGCTAAAGTGACAAAGAAAGGGCGTTTCAAAACTCAAGATGGAGAAAAGAGTGGAAATTTGAGCAAGGTTGAAGAACAAAGTCAAGAAGAAAATCAAGAGTAGTTGAACTCCAGATTCTATCAAATTTTATTTGAGGAGTCAATCTTAGAGATTCTTTTACCCTCCTCTAAGCGATCAACAAAATTGGTTGAACGTGAACAACAGAGCAGTGTGAACGCATTTCGAGGCTGGAATCTTCTAGAAGGTGGTGGCCATTAATTGCCTCATTTATTACCCCTCTCCTTTATGGCTGTTTTTAGGGAAAAAAAAATTTAGGGCTAAGGTGGCACGATTTGGGCCATCCAGTCAATTGTAATCTGAGCCGTCCGTTGGACTTGGCCAACTATAAAAGGGGGAGTCCCCCTCATTTGTAACTCAGTAGACAGTAGAGAAGATTAGAATAGACATAGAGTAGAGGGACAACTTAGAAGTAGCTTAGTATAGATTGATAGTGTAGTTTGAAGAAGAGGGAAAGTTTTCCCTTTGAAAACTTTGTAAGAAATTGTTGTGAACACTCTCTCAATAAAAGAGTTTTTCATTGATGGTGAATTTCATCTTTGTTGTGAGTAGCTAGCAAGGTTTCTTCATCCTTCCGATTCAAATGATAGCATAAAATAGTTCAAAATAGTATAATTTTCATTCCATGCAAGTAGATGTTAGTTTGTGGAATGTGATTGTTTTGATCCCCAACAACTTCGTCTATCCATACCACTAGTGTATTTGCTGATGGTGAATGCGCCTTGTGTGGTCAACTGGAAATGTTTGGGCCTAACTTCAATCACAGTTTGAATGGTAGTATGCGTCGTCATGATGGTATCTTCATGTCAAATGGTGGTTTGAACATCTTTAGTCATCTCCCTCGAAGATTGCACCGGTTCTGCGGAGGCTGTCAGAAGCGAGGCAAAGCAGAGCCTGGTTGAAGTTTGCTGAAGTTGAGCTCCATATGTCACACTTAGAATAGATTTAGAATCTCTAAACCCTGCAACCCATTTAAATTCAGTACTTTTTGGTTAGGATAGGAAACCCTTCATAGTCAAATCTTTCGAAGGCATTTGAATTCCTTTCTCATTTGCCGAACAATTGGTAAGTCCTTGAAATACCAACCAAATCCGCATCAGTGGCTGAGCCTATTAAGCTTGAAAGAACCTTGGAGTTGACATACGAACTTTCTAGAAATCTTAGCATCTTTTTGAATACTTTGATCAAGAGGAATAGGAAATACATTGGCGAGCTTTATTAGCGTTGAGTGGGATCACCCGAAAAACGTCAACAATAACGATTACAAAATATCATATCCATAGAGGATAAGGATGACAACTCATAGGAAAAATATCTAAAGTCAACATGACTTTTGAATTTAGGCTCTCAAAATCTATAAATAAGAGGCCTATGTTTGTTGCAAAGCATTGGAAAAATTTATTGTGACAAAGTGACATTCAGTCCTTTAATTTTTTTAGTCAAAATCAGGCCTTTACTTTTGTAATTTTCTTCATTGATTGCATCTTCAACCTTGTTTCACTCTAAAATAAGGGTTGATTGAATGCTTGTGATGTAATATTTTACTCTTTTTCTGGAAAATAGTTATTGTAGCAGCCTTTAGTGATTCAAAGATTAGTATTTTTGCCTCTATTTGTTTCAATTTTCTTTGTGTATGAAAGAAAATCAGGTATTAGTGTGAGTTCTATGACTCCTTGATTGTTGTTGTTCTAAGTTTACCTCTGAATTACTGTTGCAAATTACTATGTGAAGCTTTAGATTGAGATTCATAAGTTGTGTTGCTGAAAGGAAGTAGAAATCTGCTCTATTTGGTCTATCACCTTCATTTTCTATTTTAGATTCAGATTATCAAATCTTTCTCATCTCTTTTCCCAATAAGGTTCTTTAGTTAGAGTTAGTTTTTAGGTGATTTACCAAGGGGAAGCTGCCCTTTAATCGGAGGTTGACCTTGAGTTTCACGAGTCCCACAACTCGAGAGGTCATCTCATGTTTCACAGGATAGATGGATTCAAGATTCAGTAGGGTGCATATTCCAGGTGATAACAATGATATCTGCTATTAAGCCTCCTTCCTTGAATGAAATAAACAATGCACAAGTTAAGACATTCATTGAAAAATGTCTTGTAGCAATGCCCACTAGGTTGTCTGCATGGGAGATTTTGATGGATCCTTTCCTCCTTTGTGATGGTAGTAAACAATTTGTAGATTACATTCATATTCTATCTTCTGTTATGCCTCTTGCAGAAAACATTGAAGCATCCTCTAAATTGGGATCAAGGTTCCCCTCTATGCATCTTGATGGATCATCAACTGTTAATGATGTGGCAGTTGTCTTTAATTCCACATCTAGATCTATTATTAGTGATAGTGATAGGAAGGCCAATTATTCTTCTGATTCTCAGATTAAGAAAAGTGGTTGTATACTACTTTTGTCTAGCCTAGAAGTGCGAAGCTCAACAAATAATGAAGACATGAAATTGAAAGGGAAGAAAAAGAATGATGATACCATATCCTTGCGATTTTGCATTGCAGATCATGGAGGTCATGCAAGAAATATCCATTTCCTCTTTCTTTTAGATAGCGATACAAATTTTAGTGTTGCAATGGAAATGATTGAGCAACTTGACCTATCAGATCTAGATTTGTTGCCAATAGCAAGACTGGTTGATACCTTGATTGCTGGAATAGTACCTAAATGGAAGCATAGTGTTTCTATTG
The DNA here is from genome assembly GCA_007258455.2 of Sequoia sempervirens. Lineage (NCBI taxonomy): Eukaryota > Viridiplantae > Streptophyta > Pinopsida > Cupressales > Cupressaceae > Sequoia > Sequoia sempervirens. The sequence goes on from VDFB02036347.1 coordinate 5,295, forward strand.
ATGAAAACGATGACAAATAAAAAATTTTGTTGAGAACATTTCTAACAAGATCCACTCACATGTGGTTGATGAAGACCAAATGGATAGATTGTTTGATTCTTTCCCTATGACAATCACTCCAAAGGGTAAGAATGTAGAAGACAATGTCTCATTGCCTAACCTGGTTCCACCATCAGAGACCACCCATTCTGAAAAGGTAATGTTTATGGGAGATTTGAAGAATTTATCTATAACCACAACAGTTTTGATAGATCTCCTACAAGCTCAATTGTCTCTTTTACGTGTCGGTGAAGATTAGGCTTCTCAAATTCCATTGACATTAAAGAATTCTATTCCTGGAGCACCACATTTAGGAAATTAAAATCTCCCAGCAAGCACATCTGAGAGCAATGATTGTAGTGATGTGGCTGCAATGGATACTTGTATATTATTTGACACTATCATTGGTTTGAGTACATATGAAATCTGTGGACCTCTTGATCAAGTTATTGGCAGTGAAGACCAACTACTTTTGATTGATGGTGAAAAGTTTGGAAACTCTAGAATCTCTTCTTCTATCAAAAACAACTTAAATTCCTTGAAGGGTCTTGTTGACAGTTTTCCATCTTTCAGTAGTATCCCTTCATTTCTTGTGGATGCTGAAGATGAAGAGTTACAAACACAATTGAAACTGATTGAACTCAAGCATCAGTATGGACTGCAAAATCTTCATCCAAATGTGTCATTGTGCTCAAGAGTTAGAGATAGAGAGGGGTTGATTTCTTCAATATCTGGAAATAGCAGGTGTGAGGGAAACGCAGATCAATTAATGGACTTGACAAACACCTCCAATGGAAAGGTCCCTGTTCTCGAGTAATGTGATTTTTCTAGTGTGGGAAATTTTCCAACAAAACATTCCACCAGCACAAGAATTGGGTGTGATGCACACATTATTGTTGAGACAGATGATTGTTGTACTGATTTTCAAGGTCTACATTTGAGAAAAAACAAACCATCCAAAGAAATTTTCGGTATACTACAAGAGTAGTACCTAGGATCGAGGAGCAACATTGACATGAAGTGGATCGTGTTTTTGGAGTTGACATTGCTTGAGGACAAGCAAAATTTGTGAGGGGAGGACTGTCATGTCCCCTCCAAGACAGTCAACTAGGGCATTCTTAATTAATAAATATAAGTGTTTATTAGCACTATATTCTATAAATAAATTTAAATATTAAAAAATAATAAAATCATAAATATTAATTTTAAAAAGTTTAAAATTTAAATTTGAATTTTCCCTCTTTTGGTGGCCAACTTGGACATTGTTTCCTTATTGGTGGCCGACCTGCTATACTATGTCTTTTCAGTCAAGTATAAATGTAGAAAATCTCAAAAATAAGAGGGCATCTTTGGATCATGGAATTATTTTCTGCTCATTCTTGAGCAACTGCCCTAGCAGGGGCGGAAACCCCTATCACCGGGATGAGAAGACATCTGCAGGAGGAAACCCCTCCTTGGTGTGGAAAGGAATTTTTGGTGGAGATCCTAAGTATCTGTAATGAGTTGACCCAATTTTTTTTAAAATTTTTTCAATGAACAATGCAAGCACAACAATACCCGTTAATGTTAGCTCAAAACCCAAATGATGCTGAAGTAACTCAACCGAAAACGTGGGCCCTGAAACCCGATGTGGGTGAGGGGCTCGCACATGGTGCTGAGGGTCATTAGAGCTCAAACTGAAAACAATACTGGAAAGTAATACAATGCTAAAGGTAAGCTCAACACCAAGAATGTGCTCTCCAAACCCAAGGTGGGTAGGGCACTACCATATGGTGGAGGAACAACTGAAAATGATGCAATGTTGAAAAGTAAACTCAACACCACGCATGTGCACTCCAAACCCAAGGTGGGTAAGGCGCTACCATATGGCGGAGAATCTATTGATAACGATGCAATGTTGAAAGTAACTCAAGAACCAAGAATGTGCACTCAAGACCCCTGATGGGTGAGGTGCTAACATATGGTGCTAAGGATCCAAATTCAATACAATGAAGACTGAGCAATGGCCAGTCTCTTCCATAGCCGTGGGAATTAAAATGAAACTTAGCAAGAATTGAAAGTAGCTGACAGTACTATTGTTTAGCCTTACAAATTGATAGAACTTCTGCCAATATCAATGTATTGAAGTGTCACAATGCTGCAATTATTAAATATGACTCTCCTATCCTCAAATGACTCAAACCACACTGAATCCCAACCCCAAAGACAACTCCTACAATCTGATTTGTGACAGACCAGCACTAAAATGCATAAACCAGCAACACAACAACTCACTAAAATGCTCACCAAACTCCCAATACCTCACCAAATGACTTCAAACTTGATGCAGAAGACACTAATGATGATGGTGCCTAACTTCATGACTAGAAACAACAACTAAAACTTGATATTATTTTTGTGGCACAACTCCTAAGACAACCCAACAAGGTATGGCCTCAAGAGGGGCAATTTTATGCTAGAGAATTCCATGCTCAACCAAAAAATCTCAAACTCTCCAAAAAGGGTCGCCTCTAGCTGGAAAATGCATATGAAAACTACCCAGAACCAAAATAAAATTACTCAATGACTTATGAATAAAAACGTCAATCAGCTACACTAGACCAGCAACTCCAAAACTGACTGAAATGCAAGAAACTCAATTACAATGTGCTCCAATCTGCTCTCAAAGAATAAGAACAACAATATCTCAACTAATTGCTATCTTTCAAGCAAGAAGTCAAGCCCAAGCTAGGAGGTATGCATCCCTCGAAGCATTCACTCACCATTTCGGCAATATAACGATATAATTTGTTCATGGATGAGAGAAATGAAGAACAAGAGCCTCCTTAAATAACTTTGTGAAGATCCTCTAGAGGCTTCTAGAAGGTGCGACCAGAATCTCAAGAAGTCAATTGAAAATTTGAATTACTTTTCCCTCCTTCACAAATGCGTCCAACTTAAGAGAGGCACAATTTTTTTTAATAAAATAATATTCTTCATCAAAGTTGGTGTCCCATTCTCAAGGAATCTTTTCAACCTTGGAAATAATTTAAATGGCCTCCTGATGAGGCGTCCACCCTTCTAGTCCCCATTTCAAAACAACTTAAGTTATTATATTAGGCCAAGGGGGCCATAATATTAAAATATAACCTTAGCACTTAAATAATTTAATATCCCTCAATAAATTTGCTTTCAAGCCAAAATCAACATTACTAATTGAACTGCCTGAAGAGGAAAGCCTACTGAGCTGATGCCAACTAGACCACTACCAAAAATAGAATTTACTAAAAATAGTAAATTCAAAAATTTGCTCGGATCAATGTGCAAACCAAACCATTGTGAAGCTTTTTGAAAACCCATAAAGAATCTGTGATCCAACATTCCAAACTCCAAGATGTAGCCGTCGTAACTTACTAAAAATAGTAAGTCCAGAAAGGTTTCCATATGCAACTGCATGTCATACCACTGCGAAGCTCTCTGAAAACCCAAAAGGAATCTGGAATCCAAATAGCCAAACTTCAACATGAAAATCCCTGAATCCCCAAAAGAAACCACCAAGTAGTCGAAAACCCTAATTCTGCCCCAAACTAGCTTGCAGGACCTCGGGGATAGGCTATCAATCACTAGAAAGTGTGGTGCTAAAAATGGGGACATTACAATCCACCCTTCCCAAAATTGCTTGTCCTTAAGCATACCACCACAACTCCAGAAAAATGAAAATTGATCCATACCAAACCAAGTATGATCCCAGGGTCCCATGTCTATCTCAGGAAAGACCCACCATGTTGATGCTGCACCACTCTGATCACATCTGTGAAAACATCATGCCAACACTGCACTAACCTTCCTTGTAACTCCAAAATGTTACCATCCATGTTGCTCAAACTAAAAAATCTTAAAGGACTTAGATCAATATCATGCCACATCTCATGTCCAAAATGCTCTGAGTCAACAATATCCATAATGCCACTATCTATCACAATCCTAGGCAATAGGAAAGATAGGCTACTCAACTCAAAATCAAACTCCTCAGCATATCACCATAAGGTATCTAATAGAGCCATGACTGCAAATGTGACATCTCTAAATCTTCTTGCAAAGAGGAAAGCAATCCTTTGCAAGAGCTCAACAAACTCATATTCATAACTCCTTATGGAGCTACTATGCCTCATTGGAATTATATTGATACAACCATGAAGGCTACAAAAAACTCTCATAGTTTCAACCCTATGAGTCTCAGAAGGATGAATCAAAGCATGTGGTAGCTCACTGTCCTGAACCAACAATGAAAGTAAACTATCAAAGTTTACATCACAAACCTCCATAAGATGAACTTGGAGAGTAGGAAGGTGTGAAGAAACAAATAGTCGTTGTTGTTCAAGCTTGGAATCAGCCTAGTACAATCTGATTCTAAAGCTCTATAGAAGCGAAAGCAACAACACCAATGAAATTCTCGAATGTGAGCATGTGAGTGAGCATTAAGTTGCAAGATAACACCTCAAAAGTGGCTAGAAAACACACTAGAGCAATCTCCAACTGAAAAATACCACCCTTTCGACAAGAAGTGACGAACCAACTCTCTTGAACGAGAGTAACTCCACATGTAAGGTGGCTGGTATGCCTCCAACCAGCAAACTCGTGTCTCAAAATCTGCCCTTGTCTTAGCCGAGAATCACCCCCAAGAGCAACCGATCGTTCATCTCTCCAAACCATACTCAATATTTCTCTCCAACCCATTTGTTGATGAACAAATGGGACCATCAAATGGCTAGTAAAGAAGGGAACAACACCAACAAATCTGGAAATTTTATCCTTATCCCTCCAAAAGTTCTTTCCATATGTAATAAACTCTATCAAGACAAGTTGAGGATCCCAAGCACGGATACCCAACTGAAAATAATCTCCAACACTACGGAAAGAAAACATAACACATCTTTGAGTGTTGGTCAAAATCAAGTGCATACTTGTGAAATGGGTGTTCCCTCTGATGAACCTCTGAAACCAATCCATGGAAGCTTCAACAACACTGGAGCATGAAACATAAGAGGAATTCAAATCCAATTCCCCAAAAAGACTAGCATCACTTAACCCAAGGAATGGATTGACAAGAGTGCAAACACCATGTTTTGGTTCATCTCCTATCACAAAAAGAGGATTATCATAAGTTTCCTCAACACCCACTTCAAAGAGAGGATTGTTAAAAAACTTGAAAGTCATTCCTTCCATCTTGCTGCTCCAAACCAGTATATGCAACTTTTGATTTTCTTAAGACACTTTCAAGATCAAAATCCTCTTGGAGACTATCAAGCTCTCTAATCACTTTCTTGATTTCTTCAGCTCTTTGTGCACCCTATTGCTCCTTGAAAAGTTTGAAGTGAGAAAACTGGTCTTCTACCTCTACTAGTGCCACTTAAGTTTCTTCTAACATGGCCTTTGTTGATTCTAGCTCATGAGTAAGCTCATCAACCTTTCTCTCTTTTCCTTGGAAAGCACAGAAGGTCTTCTTTGCAAATTCAATGGCATGATCCCAATCTTCAATCAAGTGTAGGTAATCTGATTTCAATGTTTCCAAAGAATCCTTGATTAGTTGCAATTTAGGAAGAGCAACTTCATCTTTCACTCCTCCTTGTCTCTCTCCCAACTGAGCCTCCCAAATAAGTTCTTCAATCAAACTATGTGTGTGATCAAATCTTGATAGAGCTTGCACTTCATCTTCAAGGGACACATTGAATTTACCTTCCCATTCATGAGAATACGAAGATGGTGAATTACTAATAGGCTGCAACTGAAAATCAAAACTTGGTTTCTTGTCTTTCCTACCCTCATAGCTGCTCCAACATTCTTGTCTTTTACCACTAACTTGTTGAGAATGCTCAATACTATGAAGAGGATCATACTCTTCAACTTCTTCAATCCTTTGCTTGCAATCAATTTCTTGAATAGGTAAATCTAGTTTGTATTTAAGAACCTCCTTAAACTTCCCATTTTTAAGGGCCCTATGGTCATCAAGCTCCTCTGCTTCAAAGACAACTTCCCCTCCAATGGCCACCTCATAGTTTGCAATGCAATCTGGTTTTTGTTCTTCATCAGGATCAAAAACTTATCCCATCCCACAGGTTTTGACAGGCATTGCCAACACTCCCCGGATCCCAAATGCCAAGGGTTGACTGAGATGGTCAACAAGAAAAGGCTTTTCATGCTTCACTGGAAGTATTGACTTAGTGAATAAGTCAGTTCCTGAATCTCTTAAGCTGATATCTTCAAAAACATTTCTTTGCAATGGTTTAGTTTGCTGATCAAACCCAAGACGAACAATGTCGCCACCAAAATGAAGTGAAGAATCTTCAATGCTTGCTGTTTTGAAAACTTCACCTTCATTATATTCTAGGGAACCCTCATGAGAGAGTATGTTGCTAATTTTTTCATGTGGAACTTCTTGGGAAGTTGGGACAGCAACATGAGGAAAATCCTTTTTCACCAATCTTCAATATGATCTTGCATTAACTCTTTGGAATCATCACCAACATTATCACAATAGTAGTGGTCATAAGCTGGTTCTTGGACACCACTAATATTTCCTTCTTCTTGCTCTTTCTTCTTCAAAAGAGGTTTCAACTTCTCTTCACCTTGATTAAATAATTCCTTGATCATCATAGCAGCAATAGGAGAATCCTTTTTTTCACATTCACATGTGTCCAAGAGGAGTGTTTGGACATTTGGTGGAATTTCATCAGCCTCTTTAATAGTGAGAACAAGGATATTCTTTACAGCTGCAATAACATCCTCTTCTTGTTCATTCCAAGTGGATATGAAGAGGTAATGGAACAAGTGATAAATCTGATCATGCATTTCCAAGTCTAATAGCAAGTTACTTATCCTGAGATCTAAAAATGTCTTTAAGATAGCAACCTTTCTGGGAAATTGACTGCTACTGGTTTCATCAAGATCTTGGAAACTTTCTACAATCCTATGAAGAATCTTCTTCATAATTTCTTCATCATAAGGCATCAAAGGTACTACTATCCTCATTACTTCACTAAAGCATGAAGTAACCAGGAAACCGATCTCTTCTTCTGGGTGTCTCAACCAATATGGCTGATTTAAAGAGGTCACTACAGGTGCTAATGCCAACTGCATCAGCTTAGAAGGTGATTGCTTCACCTGTCTCAAACATTGTTTTAACAAGTGAAGATTATTCTCTTCATCTACCTTTGACTGAAATTATTTTCCAAGTCTTTTCCCAACCTCATGAAGTGCCTCTACCAAGTTTTTCTCTTCATCATCAAAAGTCATAATCAAATTTGACTTCCCATGGTTCCTGAACAAAAAATGCAACATATTCGAAACTCCTGAAAGATGATACTAAACTCAGTTCTAACCTCTGGTGTAGAATCTGATTTCTCTATCACTCATTTGTTAGCTGAACACTAATGGGCACAGGATGGCAGGATCATGGCTCTAATACCATTGTAATGAGACGACCCAATTTTTTCAATTTTTTCAATGAACAATGTAGGCACAACAATACCCGTTAAGGTTAGCTCAAAACCCAAACGATGCTGAAGTAACTCAACCCAAGACATGGGCCCTAAAACCCGATGTGGGTGAGGGCTCGCACATGGTGTTGAGGATCATTAGAGCTCAAACTAAAAACAATACTGGAAAGTAATACAATGCTGAAGGTAAGCTCAACACCAAGAATGTGCTCTCCAAAACCAAGGTGAGTAGGGCGCTACCATATGGTGGAGGAACAACTATAAATGATGCAATGCTGAAAAGTAAACTCAATACCAAGCATGTGCACTCCAAACCCAAGGTGGGTAAGGCGCTACCATATGGCGGAGAATCTATTGATAATGATGCAATGCTGAAAGTAACTCAAGAACCAAAAATGTGCACTCAAGACCCGTGATGGGTGAGGTGCTAACATATGGTGCTAAGGATCCAAATTCAATACAATGAAGATTGAGCAATGGCCAGTCTCTTCCACAGCCGTGGGAATTAAAATGAAACTTAGCAAGAATTGAAAGTAGTTGACAGTACTACTGTTCAGCCTTACAAATTGATAGAACTCCTGCCAATATCAATGTATTGAAGTGTCACAATGCTGCAATTCTTAAATATGACTCTCCTATCCTCAAATGACTCAAACCACACTGAATCCCAACCCCAAAGACAACTCCTACAATCTGATTTGTGACAGACCAGCACTAGAATGCATAAACCAGCAACACAACAACTCTTTAAAATGCTCACCAAACTCCCAATACCTCACCAAATGACTTCAAACTTGATGCAGAAGACACTAATGATGATGGCGCCTAACTTCATGACCAGAAACAACAACTAAAACCTGATATTATTTTTGTGGCACAACTCCCAAGAGAACCCAACAAGGTACGGCCTCAAGAGGGGCAATTTTATGCTAGAGAATTCCACACTCAACCAAAAAAATCTCAAACTCTCCAAAAAGGGTCGCCCCTAGCTGGAAAATGCATATGAAAACTACCCAAAACCAAAATAAAATTACTCAATGACTTATGAATAAAAACGTCAATCAGCTACACTAGACCAACAACTCCAAAACTGACTGAAATGCAAGAAACTCAACTACAATGTGCTCCAATCTGCTCTCAAAGAATAAGAACAACAATATCTCAACTAGTTGCTATCTTTCAAGCAAGAAGTCAAGCCCAAGCTAGGAGGTATGCATCCCTCAAAGCATTCACTCACCATTTTGGCAGCATAATGATATAATTTGTTCATGGATGAGAGAAATGAAGAACAAGAGCCTCCTTAAATAACTTTGTGAAGATCCTCTAGAGGCTTCTAGAAGGTGCGACCAAAATCTCAAGAAGTCAATTTAAAATTTGAATTACTTTTCCCTCCACAAATGCATCCAACTCAAGAGAGGCACAAATTTTTTTAATAAAATAATATTCTTCATCAAAGTTGGCGTCCCATTCTCAAGGCATCTTTTCAACCTTAGGAATAATTTAAATAGCCTCCTGATAAGGTGTCCACCCTTCCAGTCCCCATTTCAAAACAACTTAAGTTATTATATTAGGCCAAGGGGGCCATAATATTAAAATATAACCTTAGCACTTAAATAATTC
>VDFB02036348.1:0-61381 GCA_007258455.2 Sequoia sempervirens
AGTCAAATTTTTGAGGAGTTTGACGAAATAAGAAGCAAAGGCTACATAATTGGGTAGAACTCCTCCATTTGAAACTTTGGTTTTTTAGGTATGTGAATTCTTTGTACATTTTCTTTCATTCTATTATGGCTTGCTTTCATTTTTGTTGTTTTGCTTATTCCATGTTGATGAAATTGTTTGTTTGTCATGCTACAACCTTAGGTTGTCAATGGACATTTTAAATTACACAATTCTATACACTTTCCTATTACATTTTTAAACCACATCTCTTTGAGGAATTTTGTTAAATTTAACACTTGACTTTCTTTGTGTATGCTTCCAAAGCTTTCATTGAGGTATTTTGTCAAACAGTTATACAAACCAGCTGATTGCCTTGTCTATGCTACCAAATTTTCCATACATGTCTCTAAAAAATTGGAATATACTCCTAATGCAGTAGGGGGAGCCCTACAACATAGAAACACACAACTCCAATATACAAACAAATTTACAATTTACAATTTCATCATGACCTCTTCTTTCAACAAATTCACATTGTTTAGGTTGTAGCATATGAAAGCCACTCAATCAGGTATAATTCCCCACACAACCTTCTCACTTCTTAGCAACTTCTTAGCAAACCCCCAAATCCAAAAACAGTCTTTACTTAGGTCTCAAAACAAAAGTTTTTCTTGGTTTTAGGACCTTGCATGTTCAAATAGGTTTCCAATACAAAAACCCTTAATTTGCTCATAAATATCTAGGGTTTTCTATATTTCACAACTCCAAGGCCTTCCAAGCCTCACCAAAGTATCAAACAAGTTTGTCAGGGTCTTTAAAAACAAAATAAACCTTCACTAGGCCTATAGCCTCATTAGATCCCAAAAACACCACTTTGGTTCCTCCTTTTCATGCCAAAAACTCACATTCTCAGCCTAAGATAACATCACCATCCCTATAGACGCTGTGGTTGCTGAAATTTGCAAATGGTTAATTTAAAATAAAGCAACATTTCAACATCCCTATGGAATAATAAGCCATGTTAATCATGCCATAAATGAAACAAGGGAAACCAAATAAAAGCATATAAAAACATGACATTAAACCTATCCCATAGTGGATTGGTGTCACATGTGCTAGTGACCCTTTCCCAATCCTTGATTGATAAGCTAGTGATGAAATTGCTATGGATATGGAGATGCTAAATGGACAAGATCAAATCTCAAAGAGAATGACCTTGCATCAAGTTGTGTAGATGATGGAGTTGTGAAGTGAAATGGACAAGATCAAATCTCAAATGAAGAGAGTGACCTTGCAAGAGATTGTGGAGGATTTGCTTAATGTTGAAGCTTCTATTTAAGGATTTTCAAAATGCTAAGTGTTGAAGAGAGACCAATGTGGGACTAAGATTGGACCAATGAAAGAAGGACACTTGTAATCATGTGATAGGCCAATGGATGCAAATTTGGGAAGAGTGCCCATGAGAGGGAGAATTTGAATTCAAATTTCGAGTAAATGCTAAGTGGGGGGAAAATGAGCAATAAATGCAATGTTGGAGGGACAAATCAACTTGCCTTTGAATTCAAAATTGAGGGAATATTCCCCATAAATGCCATGTTGATGGAAAATCTTGGATTTAATAAATCAATAAATTGATTTATATGTGCAAATGGCTAAATCTAGAGAATGCAAGTGGGTGAGATTAGCATTAGATCAAGATTAATTAGCTAGGATGATGATTAGGATGAGTTTGACCTCTTTGAATTAGATATTTGATTTAATTAAATCAGAAAAGGATGGAAATGACTTTGGATTTAATTAAATAAAAGGCTTGATTTATTTAATTAAAATGAGGGTGATGGGATCAAGTTGACTTATTTGATTTAAACTGATGACTTTAGGAGATTGATAAATAAACTTGATTTATTTTCCAAATGGATGAATATGACCTAGTTGAATGCATTATGCCAATTTTGCGTGTCTACAGACGCCTTACCACTATTAAAAGAAACATGAAACTTGAAAACAACATATTACAGGCCTTTCCTCCGAAGCACAGGTCACCACAGTAGGAGGAAAGGCACCATCTTTAAATTAAAGTAAAACTCCTACCTTGCTGGTCTGTACAAGTTGATCATGAAGAATGGAGTTTTTCGTTCACCGAAATAACCAAAGGAGTCTCAAAATAGATTGAAGTCCAAGTTAAGACCTGCCACCACAATGATTTGTTCTATAGACCTAGGAACATTTAGACACCTTTATTTTACCCATTATAGAGCCTTTCAACATATCCAACAATCACCAATGCTTGTTTTGTACCAAACTGCACAAATTATTAAGTTTTCTATGCTTTTAAGGGCCCAAATTAGCCCACTTTTACAAAGGGACCACCTTCAAAACATGTCCAAATCTGCTGAAACCTTGGGGAAGCACTTTATATCTATCAAAACTTCAGATTATAGCATTAGATTGCATAAATTCAATCATTTACCACACAAACCATAAAACCCTCTCCCTAGGCTTAGAAACTATATGTTTTATTGAAAGTAGCACTTGCCAAACACTCCAAAACTTGAAAACTATTGAAACAAGCCTAATATACCTTGTTCATGCTCAATCTAACATAAAATAATGCTTCCCAACTTAGAAACTCAATTTCAGTCACCAAAAGCTCAATTTTGTTAAGGAAAACTCAACATTTCCTCATTTGGTTTGACGCCCAATCCAAGATCATCCTCCATTCAAGTTTATCATGGCCTTTTATAATGTTTCCCTCTTAAAAAAAACCACTTCAACTTCAAAAACTAACATTTGAAAGAGGTGACTGTTGGTCTCCCTCTTTAATAGACTTTTACAACCCTTCACTATTAGTTAATTTGACTTGACTTAGCACTTTTTGCACAGGTAAAATTATTCGTCATGCCAAAGAAACAAACTATTAAAAGGAAAAAACTAATAGATGATCAACTACAAGCCTTCAAAGATAAAGAGAAAAAACGGATGAGGGAATGTCATGAAAATAAAAAATTGGGAATGATTGATGAAAATAAACCAGTTGAAGAGGAACCTCAACCGTCAAAAAGAGAAAAGAAATTGGCAACACAAAGGGAACAAATGCGAAAGAGTCATGCTAGGGGAGATGCAAATACCATAGTTAGAGACACACCCTCTACCACAAGTGAATACGAAGGGACACCATTAAGCACAAGCGAATATGGAGGGGCACCATCCACCACAAGTGAGTGTGGTTGGACACCATCCACCACATCGGAAGTTGAGAGTACATCATCACTCGGATTTGACGAACAAGGTATGTCATCATCCCCACGTGAACCTCAAGGTATGTATTCTATTCCACCCTCAGTCGAAGGTACACAATCTAGCCCACCTCAATTAAATATTGATGAAATTGCTAATGTTGAGATGTATGTACCTAAGAGAACACCACCTAGAATTTTGCATAGAAAGCCAAAGTTTTTTATTAATATTGATGAGGATATTTTGCAGCACATGGAAGGTAAGATTCCAAAATGCACTTGTAGAAGATATGCTGATAAGATTTGGAAAATGTTCTTTGAAAGGATAAATGAGACAAAGATGTCAACTATTTGTTCAAATGATGCGGGTTTAAAGTACGTGAAACATCTGAAGACTCGGCTGAGAACATCGAATGCATCAAGTGAAAACACTATTGTGAAGAATCTAATGGATGCTTTATGAGAGTGTGGGTAAGACCTCATGCTCAAAGCGATAGTAATGTCACCCGATGTGTCATTAACCCACATTGGTAAGCTATCAAACAAAGAGATCTCGCTCATTAAAAAGACAAGTGAACAAATGGGAATTAGTAGAAAAACTTTATCAAAATCGTTCAAAGGTGGCAAAGAATTGAGGGCACGATTCAAATGAATTATGGGCATTCTTGGGAAGACTCCACATAAAGATAAAAAAGTTGTTGAAGCATTGAGAACACTAATTGAAGATTATTGGAAGAATAATACAAGGCCATCTCAATCAAAGGGATGTTGTAAGAATCGGTATTGGAACTGAGCTACATCCAAAGCATTTTGGATACTACTCAACCCAATTTTTCATAAATTTCAAAATGGTTATCCTCAAATTAGTCTTTCTCAAATATTTTTTGAAATGCTTAAACCTTTTTATGTCAAGATAAATCACACGCATTACTTGTTGTTGTAGACTACATATTGAATTCGCTAACCATTATGATGTTTATCGTTCTATATGTTTAGATTTGCATACTAATGAATTTTTGCAGGATTGTGGCATAGAAGCCCCACCAAAATCTTCAAGAGAGTTCTTATCAAAAAAATTATGTCAAATAGAGGATGGCCAAATATTATACAGGACAACATGCTTGGATGGTTCATGTGAGCATTTCGGTGGCTTGCAATGAATGCCAGTATGTCAACATATGGAAAGCACAGATGAGGTGGGGCATAAACTAGTAGATTTCACGAAGTATAAATTAGTGGCATACACTACAAAAAATGGGTCTCAAGAAAAAAGGTGTGATTTGGTTATTAAGAAGATTCCAGTGTATTAGTTTATGTCCATGTTTCATGAGAATCTAGTGTATGAGTATGCAAGGCATACCCATAGAGCTCGATGGCTAGACACACAATTCAAGCTATGCAAGGACACCTTTCCAGTTGGAAGCATAGTATCAGTGGTTGACTTTGCAGAGAACTACACTCTACAACCATAGTGTGAGGTGCAGTCATAGTATTACCACTCCACCTAGGTTTTGATATTTGTGCACATAACATTCATTCATGCAGCTGATAGTACAAAGGACCAAAGGAAGTTATTGAGGGAGTATCAATTTTATATTAGTGATGATTGCACACATTCTCCAGAGTTTGTGCAAGGTTGCTCCCAGATGTTCTATAATGATTTGGCTCAGAGGGGCATAGCATACTGTCGGCATATAATATGGTCGGATAACTATGCAACACAATTCAAGAACGCGCGCATGTTCTACTGGTTGTGTATGAAGGATCTCAATATAGGTGTTCAACATATGTGGAACTTTTGTGAGGCCGGACATGGAAAAGGGGAGCATGATGGTGTAGGAGCATGTGTGAAAAGAGCATTAGCATAAGAAGAGTTAAAGTATAAAGATAGTGCAAAGTTGAAAGATGCAAGTTCAATCGTTGAGTGGTGTAATGATTTGATGGGTCCAGGTAATGAAGGTATGTCTTCAGTTCGTAGATTTTTTTGGTTGATGGATGATACTAACATTGCATCATATGAGGATTATTGTACACTAACAGGATCGAGTGAGCTACACTCTTTCCTTAGCTCAAATGCAGGTTCATGGAGTATCGATACACGTAAGATGGCATGCTTTTGTTCTTCATGTACAATGCAAGCCTAGAATGATTGTGAGTCAGGGGAGTGGGTTGAAAAATGGTTGACAAGTTATTTTACCCCACTTCACACATATCACCCTCCGACGACATTGGAACTAACACAGATGGAATCATCGATCGGCTTTGACCACGTATTAGATCTAGTTCAACTAGGTAATATATCTACTTGCTTAGTTTTTCAAATTCCATATTGTTATCTTACTTTGTACTGTATTCATAATGTCGACTAATTTCAAGTGATTTTATGCACATATCAATGTAGGGCATATTTATGCAGTTATTATAGATGAAGAAAATGAAGAAGGAACAGACTATTACTTGTGTCGTTGTGTTAAGGCCAAAAAGAAATTAGAAGCCCCAATTATAGATGGAGAAAACATCAAATACCCTATAGGCTTAGTTGTTGTTATTGGAATGTGGCTTAGAAGGTACCCACATAAGAGTGTTAAACATTGGATGTTTGAGGACTTTGACACACATCATAAGATTCTTCATTACTCAAACCTTGTTGTGGCATCCAATGTTCATTTGAGAAAATATGGGGGTAGACCTTTGAACAAGACCTTGTTGAAGGTCCGTGAGTCTGACCATGAGGCAATACTTGACACAATAAAGAGTAGAGCAGATCCAGATGGCTTATTGGATTAATTTGTAAGTATATTCACAATGGTTCTTATAAATTTATACTTGTATCCACGTTAATTTGTTTGATGCCAATGCTATCATGTCTTATTTTACTTTCGTATTTGTAAGTAACCCGATAAACATTGAATGGTGTCCCCTTGTAGAAAATGCAGATTTATGAGCCATCCAAGAGAATCTCAGGCATAAAATCAATGCACATCCCTATTTTGATTATGAAGCCAAATATCAATTATGATTTTCAGCCATTACAAAAGTGTGTGCGAAGCTTGGTGAGGGAATTTCAAGTTATTCATTTGAAGTTAACCTTATCATGAGCACCTATGATGTAGACATTATAGGAGCATCTCAAATTTTAAGATATTCTAGATTCATGAGAGGTGTTGCATGCAATAGGTATCTTGGAACTCGCAGTGAAGATGTATGAGTAGGAGTGACTAAGTTGAGAGACTGCCATGCCTATCTATAAGTGCCTTCCATCTATTTTCATTTCATTTCCATTTTGGACATGAGTTGTTTCTTTTTATTCTTTTACTTTTCCTATCTGTAACTAAACTAGTAAAAATTGATTGGTCTCTCCTTGTAGAAAATGCTGATTTTGGAGCCATTGAAGAGAATCTCAGCCAAAAAAGTAATGCAACATCCTTATTTTGATGATCTTAACAAATCTCAATTTTGATTTCAATCCATTATAAAAGAGTGTGTGAAGATTTGTGAGGGAATCTCGAGTTTCTCATTTGAAGTTAACCTCTAAATGAGAACCTATGATGTAGAAATTATAAGAGAATCTTGAATGTATGAGTGACATTGTGAAATATCTGTGAGAATAGAGTACCTAAGGCATTGTAATGAGATTTACTTGTAATGACATTTACTGAAATAATGAAATTTGGTGTAGGGGCACCAAGGTTATTGAGCAAATTTGGTTCATGGAAATCTTTTAAGTTAGTTTTTTGTTTTGAGTTTTGTCAATTGAATAAGGTCATAACAAATCCAAAATTGATTTATAATGTAATAAGTCATGTTAGTTACAAAAAGAACAATTAGGCATGATTGAAAAGATGTAGAATAATTTGTAAAGGTTATTTAAAGCCTCTTGAAGGCTATTTAAGTCAATATTTGAATTTGTAGCCTTTTGAAGGAAAATATTTGAATATGGTTGTAAATGTACTATTAGTGAGATTGAGATTGTTAACCTTCAAAGAGTAGCAGTATTTATGTTGATGAAATTTCCTTTAGATGCAAGGATTCAAAGCACATCAACCATGTGGTATAAATGATTAAATCCCAGAGACGATTTGTAGCAATGAAAGAGTTTGAAAAGGAAGAGAGAGCTACACTAGTGACTTAGGAGAAAATTTAGTGATGTAGAGTCAAGGTGGAGAAGACTCAAACAAATCATATTTTAGTAAATCAACAACCTTTGTTATTTCATTTGGCCATCTTGGAACAACTACCAACAAAAAGGCTTCGAAACTCAAAAATTTGGCTTAAATTTTAGAGAATTCCTCTCAAGGACCATCTCATCATCAATATAGCATCTACTAAAACCCCCAACACCATTCCCAAGCCAGACATACAAGGTTTCTTTGCAATTTCTTGGAGATCCTTCAAACTGCCCTACAAAAAGGCTACAAAATTAGCCCTATTTTACAAAAAAACTACTCTTTAAACTTATTCTAACCCTAGAAGCTCTTGGAAAGTCATCAAATAGGTCACAAAACTCCCAATTCTATAGGTTTTAGAAAAGCACTCAACCTCTAAGCCATAAGTGATTAAAACCCTCAATTTTCTAACAAATATGTAGGGTTTTTAGCATCTCACAACTCTAAGGCCTTCCAAACCTCACCAAAGCATCAAAAAAGTTTTTTAGGGTCTACACACACATAATAAACCTTCATCTAGCCTTTAGACTCAGTAGATCTCAAAAACATCACTTTGGTTCCTCCATTTGAAGCCAAAATCTCACATTCTCAACCTAAAACAACATGACCAGCCCTATAAATGCCTTACCATTATTAAAAGAGTTAAGAAAACTTGAAAAAAACACATTGTAAACCTTTCCTCTAATTTGCAATTCACCATAGTAGGAGGAAGGGCTCCATCACAAAAATTAAAGTAAACTCAGACCCTGCTAGTCTTTACAGGCTGAATAAAGAAAAATGGATTTTCCTTTCACTAAAACAACAAAAGGTGTATCAAAACATATTGAAATCTAAGTTAAGACCTGCCACCACAATGTTTCATGAATTTCTTTTCTTAAGATTCCTATACTAGGCCGTACACAGAGAAAAGAAATTGAAAACTCAGAAAAATGTTGAAATTCCATAGTTTTAGGCATTGTGAAGAGCACCAATCTTCAAATTGATTGAATCCCCATTCAAGCTTGAATGATGTTTTTAATAAATTTGAAATGATAATCATCTCCCTTCAATGCCCATTACTACCTTTGAGCCACCAAACCCTTATTAAGCCTACAAATACTAGTATTTATTATTTAAGAATGGTTTTGCTTTCTAAGCTTTATGATGCAAATTTAATATTCTAAAGGCCTAGGACCACTTAGAAACCCTTATAACATGACTTTTAGACTCTTTCTCTGCACTCCCACCTACTTTTTACATAATTTTCCTTTATGGCAATATCAACAATTATTTAATTCAAGAGTGCTTTTGCACATTTGTCCACCCTAACCTACTAATTCCCAAAGTACATAAAAGATTGGTCTATTAGACCTTATTCAAGACAAAAAGACCTCAACATACTAACATTTACCAATTGTCCTCCCAATTTACCATCAAACAATCACAAATTGAGGGTGAGGTGTGGGTGCTCCTACACCATTCAACTTTCAAAAACAAAGTCAATTAGGTTGGCAGATGTTTGGATCAGGCTACCATTTGGTGGAAGAGGAAGAAAAATGACTGGAACTCCAGAGGCCCACCATACTAGATTTTGGTATTGAACTATGAGAGTAGAAGAGATATTTGATATCATGTATCAAAACATTAATCATGCATTCTTCCAACCAACGGAGAAGGAGATGATTACTTTGCTTCATTTTCATTTGCCTAAGCATATCAAGCATGGGAACCAAGAAGACCAAGGATGTCAAATTTTATGTGGAGGTAATGGATGTGGTAAAAACTTTAGGAGGGTCAAGAAGGTAAATGTATGATCTTGATGAAATTGAGGAAGAACAACAAGAGAGGGACAGGAAAAATAAAATCAATACAGAGTTTCAAGGTTTTGTCAAGCGAGTAAGAGAGCTATGGGAGTAGCCTCATCTAAAAGATTTTGAAGTAGATTTTGATATGTACCATTTAGAGAGCTTGGTTTTCATGGAGTTCTTTTCAAAGCCTCTGCTTTTATTATTCTTATGGTAAACTATTTGGTAGAGTTGGTGGAATTACCTTTCTTAGTAGTAATCACTATTAGTGAGATTGGGATTGTTAACCTTGAGAGAGTAGGACTTGGGAAAAAGGAATTTGATATGGCTATTGCTTTCAAAGACTTCAAGTAGGATGTACTCTGCATTGACGCCATTCCTCAATCTTCACTTGATGGCATGAAGGAATGGTTGAACTCCATGGTTATAAAGTATTACAAAAGCAGAATGAACTTGTACCAGCAACCAATTTTGAAGACTATTACTGATGATTCAAAGCACATCAACCATGTGGTATAGATGATTAAATCCAAAAGATGATTTATAGCAATGAAAGAGCTTGAAAAGGCATAGAGAGCTACATTGGTGACTCAGGAGAAACTTCAACTTTCAAAAAACAAAGCCAATTAGGCTGGTAGATGTGTGGATCAGGCTAGCATTTGGTGGAAGAGGAAGAAAGATGACTAGAACTATAGAGGCCCACCATATTGGATTTTGATATTAAACCATGAGAGCAGAAGAGAGAGTTGATATCATGTATCAAAACATTAGGCATGCATTCTTCTAGCCAACGAAGTAGGAGCTGATTACTTTGCTTCATTTTCATTTGCATAACCATATCAAGGTGTGGGAACCAAGAAGACCAAGGATGCCGAGTTTTATGTGGAGGTAATGGATGTGGTCCAAACTTTAAGATGGGCAAGAATGTCAATGTATGATTGTTAACCTTGAGAGAGTATTTATGTTGATGAAATTTCCTTTAGATGCAAGGATTCAAAGCACATCAACCACATATGGTACAAATGATTAAATCCTAGAGATGATCTGTAGCAATGAAAGAGTCTGAAAAGGTAGACAGAGCAACACTGGTGACTCGAGAGAAACTTCAGCTTTCAAAAACAAAGTGAATTAGGCTGGCAGACGTGTGGATCGGGTCAACATTTGGTGGAAGAGGAAGAAAGATGATTGGAACTTTGGAGGCCCACCATACTAGATTTTGATATTCAACCATGAGAGTAGATGAGAGAGTTGATATCATGTATCAAAACATTAAGCATGCATTCTTCCAGCTAGCAGAGAAGGAGGTGATTACTTTGCTTCATTTTCATTTGCATAACCATATCAAGGCATGGCAACCAAGAAGACCAAGGATGCCGAGTTTTATGTGGAGGTAATGGATGTGGTCCAAACTTTAGGAGGGATAATAAGGTCAATGTATGATTGGTGCAAGAGCACCATTCAGTAGGTTTTGTTCATCAAGGCAAATAAGGAGTAAAATATCATCAATTTACTAAAATCGGCCTGAACTTGTACATTTGAAGGTTTTGAGTCAATAAAAATGGATTTTTGACCGATTCCTCTTTCTGTAGCCTATGTAACTTGAGGAATGGGTCTGCACTAACATTATTAAGGTGTGGGAATGATGTGTTAGTGTTGGGGAGGTATGAAAATGAGATGGATGTGAAATCCATGTGTGTAAAAGTGAGTTTTCTTTTAAAAAAATGGTGGTTTTGAAGAGTTAAATTGTGTTTTTGTGTACGGAAGCATTATTTTATGATTGTTTGAGCTTGTGTAGAGTATCAAAAACTTGTTTGAGTAATTTTTAGGTTGTGGTTAGCTTTGGAAGTATCATTTTCAATAAACCCCTAAGGTTTAGGCTACAATAGAGGGTTTTGTGGTTTACCCATTGTACGGTGGTATAACTAAGATCTGATTGTGGATTTTGAAGTTTTGACACCTTATAATTGCTTCCCCAAGATTTGGTAACGTTTCGATAAGTTTAGAGTATAGATCATTTGTTCAACCGGATCGATCCCTTCAGGGTCCAAAGGGAAAAATGGCTGCAAACTTCAACATGAGGTTACTCGGACACTATGATGCTTAGAAAATTCTCTTCTAATCTGATGGGATCATGTTGGGCCCCTCTACAATAACCTCTCTCGATTTTCATTATCTCAAAGTGGTTTTCCCGTGGTGTCCAACTTTCAGTTAATGAAAAAAGTGTCAAATGGAAGCAGTGGAAAGTTGCAAAGTGGTGCAACTTTCATTTTGCAACTGGTGTGACCAAACAGACTATTCCAATGAATTTGAATAGGCATGTTTATGCTAGGCATGGTCCTCTTTCACACCCAAACACGTAGAATCGTTCTGAGCTACGTTCAATCTGATCGATCCCTTAAGGGTCCAAAGGGAAAAATGGCTACAAACTTTAGCATGAGGTTACTCAGACACCATGATTCTTAGAAACTTCTCGTCTAATCTAATGGGATCATGTTAGGCCCCTCTACCATAACCTCTTTCAGTTTTTGTTATCTCGTAGTTGTTTTCCTGTGGTGTCCAGTTTTCAGTTGATGAAAACAGTGTCAAATGGAAGTAGTGGACAGTTGCAAAGTGGTGCAACTTTTGTTCGGCAACTCGCGTGACCAAACAAACTATTCCAATATGTTTGAATAGGCATGTTTACACTAGGCATGGTCCTCTTTGCACCCAAACACACATAATCGCTTTGAGCTACGTTCAACCAGATCGATCCCTTAAGGGTCCAAAGGGAAAAATGGCTGCAAAATTCAGCATGAGGTTACTTGGACACCATGATACTTAGAAAATTCTCATCTAATCTGATGGGATCACTTTGAGCCCCTCTAAATTAACCTCTCTCGGTTTTCGTTATCTCGGAGTTTTTTTCTCATGGTGTCTAGTTTTCAGTTGATGAAAAATGTCAAGTGGAAGTAGTGAAAAGTTGCAAAGTGGTGCAACTTTCATTCTGCAACTCGTGTGACCAAACAGACTGTTCCAATGTATTTGAATAGGAATTTTTATGCTATGCATGGTCATATTTCACACCCAAACACGCGGAATCACTTTGAGCTACGTTCAATCGGATTGATCCCTTAAGGGTCCAAAAGGAAAAATGGCTACAAACTTCAGCATGAGGTTACTCAGACACCGTGATGCTTAGAAAATTCTCATATAATCTGATGGAATCATGTTGGGTCCCTCTACAATAACCTCTCTCGATTTTCGTTATCTCAGAGTGGTTTTCCCGTGGTGTCCAGTTTTTAGTTGATGAAAAAAGTGTCGAATGAAAGCAGTGGAAAGTTGCAAAGTGGTGCAAATTTCATTCTGCAACTTGTGTGACCAAACGAACTATTTCAACACATCTAAATAGGCATGTTTATGCTAGGAATGGTCATTTTTCACACCCAAACACATGGAATCGCTTCGAGCTACATTCAACCAGATCGATCCCTTAAGGGTCCAAAGGGAAAAATGGCTGCAAACTTTAGCATGAGGTTACTCAGACACCATGATACTTAGAAACTTCTCGTTTGATCCGATGGGATCATGTTGGGCCCCTATACAATAACCTCTCTCAATTTTTGTTATCTCAGAGTGGTTTTCCCGTGGTGTCCAATTTTTAGTTCATGAAAAAAGTGTCAAATGGAAGCAGTGGAAAGTTGCAAAGTGGTGCAACTTTTGTTCTCCAACTCGTGTGACCAAACAGACTATTCTAACACATTCAAATATGAATTTTTATGCTATGAATGGTCCTCTTTTGCACCAAAACACATAGAATCACTCCGAACTACGTTCAACCAGATTGATCCCTTAAGGGTCCAAAGGGAAAAATGGCTGCAAACTTCAGCATGAGGTTACTCGGACACCGTGACACTTAAAAAATTTTCTTCTAATCCTATGGGATTGCGTTGGGCCCCTCTACAATAACCTCTCTCAGTTTTCATTATCTTAGAGTGGTTTTTTCGTGGTGTCCAAGTTTCAGATGATGAAAAAAGTGTCAAATAGAAGTAGTGGAAAGTTGCAAAGTGGTGCAACTTTCATTCTACAACTCGTGTGACCAAACGAACTATTCCAACACATCCGAAGAGGAATTTTTACACTAGGCATGGTCCTTTTTTGCACCCAAACACACATAATCACTTTGAGCTACATTCAACTAGATCTATCCCTTAAGGGTCCAAAGGGCAAAATGGTTGCAAACTTCATCATGAGGTTACTCGGACACCGTGATGTTTAGAAACTTCTCGTCTAATCCTATGGGATTGTGTTAGGCCCGTCTACAATAACCTCTCTTAGTTTATGTTATCTCAGAGTGGTTTTCCTGTGGTGTCCAAATTTTAGTATATGGAAAAAGTGTCAAATGGAAGCAGTAGAAAGTTGCAAAGTGGTGCAACTTTCGTTTTGCAACTCGTGTGACCAAACGGGTTGTTCCAACGCGTCTGAATATGAATTTTCATGCTAGGCATGGTCCTCTTTCTCACCCAAACATGTGGAATCGCTCTGAGCTATGTTCAACTGGATCGATACCTTAAGGGTTTGAGTGTAGTATGTTGAAATAGGCCATTCCAAGTATTGTTCAGGATGTGTCTCGATGATATGGGCCTGATGTAAGTAGGATAGGGAGTAGGAATAAGAAAATAGCATTAGTAAGGGCATTGGAAGAGATTACTAACGCTGACCCTGTTGAAAATTCAAAATTGAGGCCCCTAAAAAGCAAGGCTAGAAGAGGTGAAAAGAAGAAATTGCTTGAAAATAAGTTAGAATAGGTTGGAAATAGGGTGATATTGTGGAGTTTGATGTGTTCAAAAGGTCTACAAGGATAGGGGAGGTCAAAATTATGTTATGGCATGACATGCCCTAGTTGGGAAAATAGGGGTTTTGAATGAAAAAGAGAGGTTTGAGGGAGTAAATGTTGGTAAAGTCAAGGGGAAACATAATTTGGTGGTCAATTAAGTTTGTGCAGGAAAAATGAAGAGTGTTGGAATAGGTTTTGAGGTTTAGGTTTGGGGGTTCAGTTCGTCGGTTTGGCCAAATTTTTTTAGAGGGGGGTTCAGTTCGTTTTGGGTTTGTTGGTACAAAAAACATGTAAAAACAAAATATATATCTATGCAACCTAGAAGCATGAATTAGGATAAGAATATCACATATCATCATTAAACAACAAAACCACCATAAACTTGAATGTCATTTAAAACAACGAAATTGGCAAAAAAAAATGTGTTTATAACCTGCAAAAAAATGTGAATAAAATCACACTGATTTTCGCGTGAAAAAAAACCATGAGACCATAGCTTGTTGCTTACTATTATGCTTTGATAGATTTTTCCAATCATCCATAGCTTGTTCGAAAGTACTTTTTTTAGGCTTTTAGCCATAGTAGCAAGGCAGTGAATTGTTTGATAAAATGCTTTGGTAGACATGTATGAAAAAAGTGGTAGCATAGACAAGGCAACGAATTGTTTGAAAAAATGCCTCAAATAAATGTGGTTTCATGGTGATGGAATGGTATGAAAAATTCCATGATAAGAAAATTGCTATGGATTGTCATGACATTCCACCACCATTGAGACCACATTTCTTTGATGCTTTTTTTCAAACAGTTCGCTGCCTTGTCTATGCTATTGCTTATTATTATGCTTTGATAGATTTTTTCCAAGCATCCATAGCTTGTTTGGAAGAACCTATTTTAGGCTTTTATCCATAGTAGCAAGGAGGTGAAATTTTTGATAAAATTATTTGGTAAACATGTATGAAAAATGTGGTAGCATAGACAAGGAAATGAACTGTTTGAAAAAATGCCTAAAAGAAATGTGGTCTCATGGTGATGGAATGGCATGACAAATGGCATGACAAGAAAATTGCTATGGATTGTCATGGAATTCCACCACCATTGATACCACATTTCTTTGAGGCTTTTATTTAAACAGTTCACTGCCTTGTCTATGCTATTGCTTATTATTATGCTTTGATAGATTTTTTCCAAGCATCCATAGCTTGTTTGAAGCACCTATTTTAGGCTTTTAGCCATAGCAGCAAGGGAGGTGAACAATTTGGATAAAATGCTTTGGTAAACATGTATGAAAATGTGGTAGCATAGACAAGGCAATGAACTATTTGAAAAAATGCCTCAAAGAAATGTGGTCTCATGGTGATGGAATTCCATGACAATCCATAGCTTGTTTGAAAGCACCTATTTTAGGCTTTTAGCCATAGCAAAGAAGCAATGAACTGCTTTGATAAAATGCTTTGATAGACATGTATGAAAATGTGTTAGATAGACAGCAGGTAACTCTTTGAAATGCTCAGAATGAGGTTCATAGTGGAACGCCATGACAATCAAATGATTTTGATTGTCATGGCATTCCATCACCATGAGACCTCATTTCTTTGAGGCATTTTTTCAAAGAGTTCACTGCCTTGTCTATGATATTGCTTACTATTATTCTTTTGATAGATTTTTTCCAAGCATCCATAGCTTGTTCGAAATAACTTTTTTTAGGCTTTCAACCATAGCAACAAGGCAGTGAACTATTTGACAAAATGCTTTGGTAGACATGTATCAAAATGTGGTAGTATAGACAAGGCAGTGAATTGTTTGAAAAAATGCCTCAAAGAAATGTGGTCTCATAGAATGCCATGACAAGCAAATGCAATTGGAAGCGCTCCTAGTTATTAGTTATGCAATGTGAAGTAATTGCATAACTGCTTAGGTTGACTTTGTAAAAACTATATTGTAATTGAAATTTTGTCATCTATCAACATCTAGTTATTAGTTATGCAATGCGAAGCAATGCTTTGAGTTTGAAATATGTGCAATGCAATGTAATCAAATATAAACTACAAAAATCTATTTTTTACAATTTATTAGTGAAACTCTTTATTTTATTTGCTCTTTATATCTCTATGGTATGGAAACGCCTTTAAATTTTTAATTTTTTTTTTATCTCTTGTTCTACTTTTTTTTACCTTTTTTTTAAATCTAATTTTTTTCTTATTTTTTCTAGACTTTTTCTCGATTTTTTCAAAAAATGTTATACTTTTGGTTTGTCAAAATTTTCCCCAAAAGATTTTTGCTGCTATGGTATAAACACACATCTTTTTGTAATATCAAGGATACTTTTTGAAACTTCCATGCATTGGTAATCTAAAAGGAAAAGTCATTTGCCTAATCTGTATGCAACCATGCTTTTGACATTGTCAAAAAGAGCAAATATGGACACCATTGATAAAAAATTTTTGTATTAACCAAATAGCCATGTACGCATACATCAATAAATGTCGATATAAGTATAAAATATAGTTACAAAATAGCCATATAGGCTTATGAAAATGCCATATAGGCATACAATGTCAAATATACCCAATACAAGATATGTACAAAATTGCCATGTCTAAGCATACAACAAAGGGCTTCGAAATCAAAATTCATTTCTCTCCATGCTCTGGAAATAAATTCTTTCCCTTTGTTTGGCGATTCGATGGTTATAATTCCATCACTTATTTTGATGTGCTTGAGGAGTGTTCATGCTACTCCTCCTACAATTTAACTCCTGGTGAAGTTTTAACTATTACAATAAGAAGTAAAGACATTAATATATAGAAATTACATTATAAAAAATGATATATTGAAAAAAATAATCAGTTATGGTTATCTCATGATCACTCTCCACGATGGAAATATTTGCATGTCAATGCTCAGGTGTGCTCAAGCCCTATATAAACCATCCAAATAGGAATTAAACTACAATTCAATAATGGTTTGATTTTTCACTAGAACTAACATCTATAACAATGAATGTAAATTGAAATTTAGTAATTTACCTCATACCTCCTCTATCAGAACCATCAAGGATTGTATAGCGGATGAAACACTGATATCCATTGCCCATGTAACATTTGGAGGTGTTTCCACAACCAACATCTAAAAATAAAACAACAAATTATTCAATCACAAAAAAGTTACAATAGCGATCCACGCCATGACTTATAATGTATGAGATCTAATGAACAAAATTTTGAGTACAAGTATTAAACTATATATTTTTGGTAGGCCTTGGTAGTTTGATAGGAAGACCAAGCATGATGGGGAGAACACATACTCCATTGTGAAGGATGGGAAGACTTACAACCTTTCACCTCTCCTAGAAGAAGACAAGGAAAAGCATGAAGGGCTTAGTGTTTTGATGGTGGGTGAGAAGGATTTCATGAAGACCTTGAAGGAAGGAGGAGGAAGAGGATTCTTCCTGATTATGAAGCCAAAAAGTGAAGCAGATCTGCCCACAAAGAAGAAGGAAGATGCACCAAAAGAAGTCCAAGAGTTGTTGGAGAGGTACAAGGACATAACGGTGAATGAATTACCTAGTTCCCTACCTCCCATTAAGAATATAAGCCACCATATTGATCTGATTCTAGGGGATACATTTCCCAATAAGGCTGCATACAAGATGACACCTACTCAAAATAAGGAGATTGCAAGACAAGTGCAAGAGTTGATTTGAACTGATTCAAGACAAGAGTTGATAGGGCTAGTGAGGAAGAGTTTGAGCCCATGTGATGTTCCTACTGTCCTAGCACCAAGGAAGGATGGGAATTGGAGGCTTTACACTGATTCAAGAGCCATTAATAGGATCACAATCAAATATAGGTTGTTGATGCCAAGAATGGAGGACCTCATGGATTGTCTATCAGGAGCATCTTACTTTTCCAAGATTGATCTAAAGAGCGGGTACCATCAGATAAGTATTAGAGAGGGGGATGAATGGAAGACAACTTTTAATACTAATGAAGGGCTCTATGAGTGGTTGGTGATGCACTTTGGGTTATAAAATGCCCCTAGTAAATTTATGTGCCTTATAAATGAGGTATTGAGACCTTTCATTGGAAAGTTTGTTGTAGTTTATTTAGATGAAATCCTTGTGTTTAGTAGGTCTAAAGAAGAAAATTTGAAGCACCTTGACATGGTACTAAGGAGGTTACAAGAGGAGAAGATGCTGATCAATATGGAAAAGTGTGAATTCATGAAGGAAGAACTAGTATACCTTGGTTTTGTCATCTCCAAGGGAAGTTTGAAGATGGATCCTTGAAAGGTGGATGCTATTCTTACTTGGCCAACACCAAAATCCATGGGAGATGTGAGAAGCTTCCATGAACTTGCAAGATTTTATAGAAAGTTCATCAAGAACTTTAGCCAAATTTGTGCACCAATCTTGGACACCATCAAAGGAGGTAACAAAGGTAAGTTTTCTTGGACCAATGAGGCTGATAAAGCATTTGAATATCTGAAAATTAGAGTAGCACAATAGCCTATGCTTGTGCTCCATAATTTTGTTAAAGTTTTTACCATTGAGTGTGATGCTAGCAATCAAGCAATAGGGGCTGTTTTGAGCCAAGAAGGCAGATCAGTTGCATTTTTCAGTGAGAGGCTGAATGAAGCAAAGAGGAAGTATTATTCCTATGATTTGGAATTGTATGCTATGGTCCAAGCCCTCAAAAAATGGAGGAAACTTGTTACCTAAAGAATTTGTTGTTTATAATAATAATCATGCCTTGAGTTTTTTGAATGCACAGGACAAACTCAGTCATAGGCACATGAAGTGGGTAGAGTCTTTGCAAGCCTATACTTTCACAATAAAGCATAAGAAGGGCCAAGAAAATAAGGTGTAAGATGCTCTCAGTAGAAGGGCACTTGTAGTGCAAGAGATCGAACTCCAAAGCATGGGGGTTGAAGCATTGAAGGATATGTATCATGAAGATTTAGATTTCAAGGAGGTATACAATGTTTGTGAGCAGCATTTGAATGCTTTTCATGGTGAATTCTCTAAATTTTTATTGCAAAATGGTTTTCTCTTCAAAGGAAGCTAGTTGTGTGTGTGTAAATGCTCAATGAGGGAGAATATCATAAAGGAGAAACATAGTGGGAGTATTGGAGGTCACTTTGGCCTTGACAAGACCTTGGAACAAGTTAGGAGATTTTACTATTGGCCAAAGTTGTAGGTGGATGTGAGAAGGCATGTGGAAGGCTGCACAATATGTCAAAGGGCAAAGGGAACTTCATCAAATGCAAGAATCTATCAACCACTGCCCATTCCCAATAGGCCTTGGGAGAGTGTAAGTATGGACTTTGTCTTGGGGTTGCCTAGAACCCAAAGAGGTTTTGATAGTATCTTTGTGGTAGTTGATATATTTAGTAAGATGGCACATTTTATTCCTTGCAAATGCACCAATGATGCATCTCATATAGCAGGTCTCTTCTTTAAGGAGGTTGTTAGGATACATGGACTTCCTTTAAGCATTGTTTTTAACAGGGATTCTAAATTCATTGGTCACTTTTGGAGGACCTTGTGGAAGAAACTCAAGGAAAAAATTTGTCCTTTAGTTCAGCATACCATCCACAAATGGATGGAAAAACTAAAGTGGTGAATAGATCATTGGGAAACCTCTTAAGATGCCTTACCAAGGAGAATGGACAAGCTTGGGATCTGATTTTACCTCAGGCTGAATTTGCATATAATGACTCCATGAATAGGAGCATTGGTAGAAGCCCTTTTGAAGTAGTCTATGGCATGCACCCTAGAGGGGTCTATGAACTAAGAGATCTACAAGGAGTTGCTAAGAGAAGTGCTCAAGGTGAGGACTTTGCTGTTACAATTAGGGATATTCATCAACAAGTGAAGGAAACCCTTCAAAAGAATGTTGAGAAGTATAAGGAAAAGGAAGATTTAAAGAAGAGGAATGTCCAATTCAAGATTGGAGACTTGGTGATGGAACACTTGAAGAAGGAGAGAATTCCAAAAGGAAAGTATACCAAACTCATGATGAAGAAGATAGGACCTTGCAAGGTGGTCCACAAGTTTGGCCAAAATGCTTATGAAATAGAGCTACCTCTTGGTATGGCAATCTCTCCTATCTTCAACATTTCTGACTTGTATCCTTTCAAAGCTTCTATGAATGTAGGTGATGGAGCAGGTACAACAACAATAGAGGATGAAGATTGGGTGAAGGCACTACCCCCCAGCCAATCTATGACTCTTGAATGCATCCTAGACACCAAGGAGACAAAGAAGACTAGAAGGAAAGTTTACAAGGAATACCTGGTCAAATGGAAAGGTCTACCTGAAGAGGATGCAACATGGATGTTAGAAAATGATATTAAACATGGAACTACTATAGAAGACCTGATCTCAAAGAGGACTTGAGATATTTTTTTTGCTTGGGAGTATGGGGCAGGAGCACCCATGGGTCTAAGGGACCTAGAATAATTTGTTATGTTTTGTTTCTTGGTTTATGATGGAATAAGGTCTTATGGACCATTTCAATGCTTTGTAGTAGGTCTTCTAGGTTTTTGGTTGAGTTTTTGGTCTTGGTGACCAACTTCTTTGTACAACAAGGTCTCCATCCTCCTTTGTAAGTCTAGTGCATCTTGGAAAAATAAGGAAAAAGGATGCATTGCTATATCTAGACACCTGAGGGGAGTCACCTTAATTTTTAACAAGGTTTTAAATGCCTTTGACACATTTTGGAAGGTTCTTTGTGGTCGAGTTGGAGAAGTTGCTCACATTGCCTTAACTAGGCAATTAGAAGTCAAAGCATGAGATTAGTTGTTTTCCAAAGTCTCTCTTTTCAAAAGATAGTTTCAAGAAGTTGGAGGGAGTTTTTAATAATTCAAGTATGCCTCTCTTGGTTGAGGAAATGTTGATGTTGATGTTTTGAAGAAGTTTCAATAAGAATTTTGTTGTTTTTCCTGTGTTTTTCTAAAGAATTTGTTGATCTTGTACTTGGTACAGACTGTATGTTCAATTTCATGCTCCAAGCTCATAATGGTTGGATAAGTAATTGAATAATATTTCCTTTAGCATTGGAGTGGTGATATTTCATTGAGTATCAAGCGAGATATTCCAATTTCTCTCTCGGGTGGTCTGAAAACCCTTAAAATCAGGGTTTTGGGTAAAAAATGTATATTTCTTCCATTCCCACATTGTAAAATTGTTAAATCTTGATGGGATGGAAGGTATAAGTCTATAATATCATGTCCTAAATGTTTTGGAGAATGGAAGGCTCATTGTTGGAAGTTGTGCATGAATTTTGGCTTGACATCTCTATGTGACAAGCATAATTAACAAGCAAAAAAAAAAAGAGTTTTTGCTTGATTTTGAACAATTTGTTTAAGAGGCACTTAGGAATGGTGGAAATAGGTGTGGAGAACCTATAGGAGTCTAAATTTATGCTTTGGGGTGAATGGGAGAGCCTAGATAGTCAAGACCTAGGTGTAGGTCTGTGAATTAGGCCTTTTGGAGCAGTGGTAGAAAGGGCCATTGTGAGTGATGTTTTGATAGTCAAGAGAAGGGTTTTGGAGCCTTGTAGGGGTCCATCTTAGGGGTATGAATCCATAGGTTTTGTTTCTTAACAATCTTCTGTTCATGTGTTTTTTATGCACTCTCAACACAAGCAGTGCATAGGTGCACTACCTCTCTTGAAAGACAATCTTCCACAATCAAATCGCAAAACACTATCCCAAGGTCTCTAATGTCAGGTCTTGATAGTGCTTGGAATATCTCAGTTGTTTGATGTGATTTTTTGGAATCACAAGGCAGTCTTACGAATGGATTACAAAGCATGGGAAGTTGGATCTTGAAATGGAGTTCCTAAGATGGAGAAGTTGTGCTTTTGCTGTAGGTTCAAACAATAGTCTTGAACTCCATTTTATCATTGGATTTAGCGTTACAATGTACAATGAACCTTAGCATAGGTCACTCATTAAAAAAAGGAAAAAAGGGCAGGGAAAAGAGAGAGTTGCTAGACCTGCAACTAATGGTGAACAGTGATAATGGAGTTTCTGCAACAGACAACTTCCTGAAACAATATTCCACTTAACTAGAAATCTCACAGTCTCATGGAATTTGTGCTATCTTCTAAGGTCTGTGAATATTTCATCTTTCATTCACCATAGGCATGCATGAACAAAGATGAAAGTTTTGGAGCAACTTTGAATTTAAGCCCAGACTAACTTTACACAACTATCTACCATCAACAAACATCAAAAAGTATGGACTAAGAAGTCATCTACATAGTAGGAATTTTCATGATCACAGGACAAAATTCCTAAAATCTACCAAGGAAAGAGAACAATTAGCTAGAAAAACAATAAAATCTAAGTTAAACATCTAACAATGGAGATTGAATCAAGTAACATGTGAGAAACTCAGAAAATGCACCAAGTCAATGTCTTTTCCTTATAAATTTTTGCAGCATGTATTTACAACTCAAATCCCTTTGAAAATGAGAGGAGATCCCTATTTATAGTGCCCAAAAATTTAAATGAATGGCCAAGATTCATTAAAAAATATGGTTTCACCTACCCCCAATTTATCACAATTTAAAATTATATTTTGTCCCTTCCTTATTTTGTCCTCTAGTGATAGTATTGTAGCTTTGTCTTTTAGCTGATTGATGTTTTACTGTAACTAATCTTTAGGGAGCTCTTCATTCTTGATAGGGTTGTCCTCTTGCCTTCTCGATGCTATGTATTCCATGAACTTTAGGATGACCGGCTGGAGTTTGTCTACCTCAATGATTTCATACCGTAGTACTTGGTAGCTCCACTCCTTTGCATTGTCCTCCAATCTCTTCCAATCCTCATCATATTTTGCACCTTGGTCCCTGAATAGTTCTGACTGATCGAAGGAATGGGTAGTAAAACTCATGAATTCCATCATGATTTCATTAGACATCCCGTCCTCCATCTTCTTTTGGAAGTAAGGCTTCACCTTTTCTGGATCCATTTGTACTGCGGGCATATCATATTCCGTCATTAGCTTGAGATAACAAGCACATTCTGCCCTGATTTCCTTTATCCATTCTATATCTGGGTCCACTTTGCTCATTATTTGTTCCAGCCTTTCCTTCCTATTGCCAAAGTCTCGCCGCATTACATCCATTAGCCAGTGATCATCCTTCTTAAACGCAAGCTCCTTTTCCCATGTGGCTTCTGGTAATTGAAGGATAGCCTCGATCTTTGGGAAGGTGGAGTCATATACTGCAGGAAAGTTAGTGCATAGCTTCTTTGTGCCCTCCAAGGATTGTTACAGGTCCAAGAACTTGTTGGCTGTCCGAATAGCCTGGCCAATTCCCATGTTTCTAATGTATAAGACTCATCAGAACCAGTCCTCCATAATCTTCTCCAAGTTCTTTCTTCTCTCCATCTTATCGATTTCTCTTTGGACAACAGTTGGGGTGTGGTTGTGGACATGGTAGGCAGGTCATCCATTGATGACCACTGCTAGATGTAATCTATTAAATCAGCCACCTGTGCTTTGAGCTTATCTTTTGAAATCTTGTCCTGCCTTATCAAATGTACCACCGTGGCCACTGACTCCTCAAGATGCCCTACCTTCTGTTCTCTAGTGGCGGTCCCTAGATCCATGGTGGAGATGTTGTAAGTTATCCCTTCCTGACCTACCACAGGCATGGCTACTTTCACAGATCAAGACCTAGAAGCATCCATCGTTACCTTGGATTGGGTCTTAAGCTTCTTTTCCTTCTTTGTTGTGATTTGAGCTCAGGATAAGATAGCTTCTAGTCTCGCTCTCAGGTCCTTTAGTATGAGAGTTTTCTTTTCAAGCTGCTTTTCCAACCATTCTGGTATGATAGATTTTCCCTTAGGTGAATCATGGCCACCCTCGCCCCTCTCGGTCAAGGCCAAGGTTTCTGCTCTCTTATCTTCTGGGGAATATTCTTTCTCCTTGGCAGCATCTCCTTCTTCTTCATCAGATTCTTGGATGAACACAATGCTCTTAATAGGAGGCTTGGCCAACAATTGCTATAGGGTACTTTCTTTCTTTTCCACTTCCTCCCCTTTCTTTCCTTTAACTTGTTCAACCTCGTGCGCATGTTCTTTGAATTGCTCGATCTCGAGGCCCTTGACAACTTGGGCTTCTCCCTTAGTTTTGTCTTCTTGCCGCTATTCTTCTTCTTCAAGGAGTGGCCTTTCTACCTCTGATTTGGTGTCCTTTGGCTGCCGGGCCAGTTCTTCTTCAAGATCATCGTCAAAGGCTTGCACGATTACCTTGCCACCAGTGTTACCTTCCTCGTCCCCACTCTCTAAGGAACCAGTTCCCTCCTCGTAGGCAACCCTGTCAATAGTGTGATGTTCATACTCCAGATGCTCATGACATTCATCGGCCTCCTCCTCAAAGGGATTTGAGCCCCCTTATTCTCGCTCTTCCCATTCCTTGGAAATTAGCATGGTGGCTTCCATGGAAGGCAGCCCTGTCGGAGGCTATGAAGGTTGGGCAATGGCAAGGACCTGAGCCAAGGTTGCCTGAAGTGTAGGATCCATGAGGATCTGGGAGAGCTTAGAAGGGATATTCTGCATATGCTTTGAGAAGGCCTTAGGGAAGGAAAGAGCGGGCATAGGTGTTGTCACCGTAGGCAATGGGAGTGACGTAGTGGGTGACATGGCAGGAGAGGAAGGAGGCATTGTCATGGTGGAAGAAGAGTCAATTACAATCACTGGCTCAATCAGGGGCGAAGAGGCAAGATGGACAGACATGTCCACCCCCGATGGGGAAGTGGTGACCATAGCCAGGGAGGTAGATGGTGTGACAGTCGAGGCAGGAAGAGACAAAACAAGCTTGATTTGATCAGTACCTTCTACTTCTTCTTCTTGCATCAAGAGTTGTTCCGTCGTACCCCCTTTTTGCTTAAGTCTCTTGGAGGGTGAGCCCCCTGAATCCTTCCTTGTATAGACCTTGGGGTTAGGAGACTGATCTGTTTCTGTCTCCTTTCTCTTCTTGGATTTGGTGACTGGAGGAGACTTGGATGTCCCGCCAGTTGAAGTGGTGGCAGAGACATCCTCTGTGGCACTTGACTCACTTTTGAGCCCTTCATAAGTCAAAATCACTTCCCGCTGTTTCAATTGGGCTATCCGTCCATCAAGCCACTCCTTAGTATGAGCCAAGATTGGCTTGGTTATGATATTGAGGTCATCAACCTCCTACTCATCCCAGTCTATTGTTGGTAGTGGCAAATTGGTAACTGTGGGGTACCTGGGGTCCATTATGGTGCTATCATCCTCCTCGACCTGGTCCCGAATAGGAAATGGTTGCACCTTTCTTATAAAATGCACGCTCATTCGCATATAGTGCCTTGCATGTACCTCTTTATCATCTTGAAAATCCCCCCAAAAGTCTTCAATGTGGTGGAGATGAGTGAACCTTGGTCCCAATGTCTTCCTTACGTGTCCATATGGGTCCATTCGTGGGAAAGCAGTATGCAGGTGAAATGCTAATCCTTCAGTTCCTTCTCAGAATTACTAGCACACTGGGAAGTTTGTAGCTTATACATGCCCTGGCCAAGAGTCATGGGATAAGAGATCCCTGCTATGTGTTTGCCACTGAAGACGGCCTATATGTGTTGGAGCTGTCAAGAAAGCTCCAATAGGGTGATTCGGTTGTTGGGGTATCGAGACAACTTGTTTGGCCTTTTAGTGAAGCCCTGGGCATGGATGTATGTGAACTTCGGGTATTGAATGAAGAGGTAGGCATACTGCTTCAAAAATTCCCTAGCATTGCGGGAAATCCTCCTTTCGAAATCCCCGGTAATCATTTTGACAATATGGCCGATGAAGGCATCATTCACTCTACAAAACTCCCTCTTGAAGTTTCTGTACTGGAGCTGGGGGTATCTGTCATAGACCTTGAGTTTTTGACCCTGCTCTAGATTGGGTGCCACAAATAACCCATTGTATTGTCTCCAGTCTGCTAAAGAGTATACGAGGTATGAAGTATAGAATTTGGAGCTTTTCTTCACGTTGAGGAACTGCTCATGAAAGCAGTTGCTAATTATACCTCCCCAATCGAATGAGGTCTTTATTGTAACATCATCATTCCCTCGAAGGATCTGCTTGACAAAGTACACCATCCATTCCTGAAAGAAGGTGGCCGTAGGGAGGCCCATCACCCTGCTTAGCATTGTGACCAAGTTGTGGTAATCTTTGTGGAAGTCACTGCGAAAGATTTCATGAGGAACCTTTGCAACACTGCCCTACTTTTCCTTAAGCCAATGCTGATTTATTGACCTTTTACAGCTCATCAAATTATCATCCCATGTTTCCTGACATTCTTTAATGGTGGGCATTTCCATTTCTTGAAAAGTAGGGATATGGAAGGTTTCTGTGATTCCTTTAGCCGACATGTTGGCAAGAACGTTACCATCCTTGTCAAAAATTGTTCTTGTATCTGATTGATATGCCTGTCGATAGGCCATGATGAGCTCCGGGGCTATAAGAGATGGAGGAAAGCCTACTGCCTTTGCTATTCCACTTTGTCTGATCAGTCTTGCATTCTTGGTCATTGGATTGATCCTGACCCTTTGTGTAAACTCGTCAATATTGACGTGGCCTATGTTGGTGTTGGTGATTTCTTTCCAATCCATGGTAACTTTTGAGTGCAGAGGCTCACCCTGAAATTGGTATTTCATCTGGTCTTTGTCTTCTTTCCCTCGAGGAGTCTTGCCTGACTTCTTTCCTTTGTCCTTTTCGACGGGTTCCCCTGAAGGTCCTGCACCCAATTCCATATATTCTGCAAGGAAAGGCGTAGTCAGTGCAACTGATAATGAAGGTGTTCATGCTAGTTGAAATCCCAAAGATGAAATCCATTTTAAGTAATCTATCAAGAATAATATGAACATTATCTCTCAATATCATTGGCCTTTTGATTAAGATCTATGGGACAGTTTAGCCCCTGAGGGCCTGACTTCCCTAGCTGGAATGTTGTTTTGGAAAGGCAAATGGGGTGGAATGATTCAAGAGATTCTCTCCAATTGATTTTTCGATAATTTAAAAGGTTCGCAATTGAGACGACCAAGATTCAGCACGTGGGTTGAGATAAGATTTCAGATTGGGCTCATTTGGGTCAGCTTAGGAGCATCCAGAGGTACCAGGTCAGAAAGCCATCAGGGGATGGTTGTTTGGGAATGACAGATTAGAAACATAATTTCAGAGACAGAACTTTGGGGTTCGAGGTCTTGCGAGTTGCAGGGTGGTCAGAAGATTGTAATTTTACTTTGAGCACCCAGGTCTTAGTTGTTGGGAGGTCATTCATCCTTCACCATTCGGAACGACTATTGCTAGGCAGAAGTCCGGAGGGGCAGCCCGGTGGTCAAGGCCCGACACGAGTGTCGGTGGGAGATCAATTATTGATGCAATGCTATAGCAAATGCCTCAGGTCTCACCGATCAGCGCACAGGGGAAGGCAAGTCAGCGTGAGGTCATGGCGATGGGGTAAGGTCTTGGCGAGGTCATTAAGTCTCGACGATAGCCAAGAGCAGGACCAGACCTGGCACGAGTGTTCACCGTTTGATTTCATTTTCAGTCCTACAACATTCAGAAGGGAAGAGCTCGGAGCTCAGAGGGGTGGGCGAGATTTTCCTTTTCAGAATGATGGATGAGGGAAGGTCGGGGCCTGGAAGGTAGATGAACGCTGAGCATGGATGAGTTTGTTCAAGTTGGATCCTAGCGGTGAATGGGGGACCGGGGCCCGGAGGTCAGAAGTACATCGGGTATTCGCCAAGAGAAGAGTGATGTCACCATGAGGTCTTGGCGAACACAAAAGGTCCTACCGACAAGAGGAGTCTTTGGTGTAAGTTTCCAGTTCAGAGAAAGGTCTTGGCGAACCAATGGTGTCTCCTCGACAAAGAGTCCCATCAGTGTAACCTCTTGCTGATCTCATGAAGTCACCCTGACAGGGGATCTAGGCTCGCGAAGACAAAGATTTCGTTGTGAAGTCCTGGTGACTGCTAGGAGTCTCACCGAAAGCAAAGGCATCAGCAAGACCAAAGGAGCTCGTGATGAGGTCTTGGTGACAGATGAATGTCTCCTCGACAAATCACTCGACAAGAGTAGGATATGCTCAGTGAAAGGTTTTGCCGAATTAGGGAGGTCTCAGCGACAACAAACTCGGTAAGATGAAAGAAAACCTGCCATGAGCCTCATCGACAAGGACTGGTTTCATCGAAAAAGAATGAGGGGCAGAATCCCAGGTGCGGAATCCCATATACCCGGGCCCGAGAGACCCTAAAGCTGTTTCGACATTTATCATTTCTGCTAAGTCTGTGCCAGCAAAGGGAGCGTCCGGGCCCGAGGGTCATGAATGCCCCAGCGGAGAACGACCATGTGGAGATAAAGCTCTGAATTGGTCATGGGGATGCTATGTTGGTTTACTCAATTTTTGAGGACATGGTTTTTGTTCGCCGTGCCATATTTTATCCTTCACATGTCGTTTTGATGGTTGTTCATTTTAATCCTTAGAAATTAAGAAAACAATGTTCGGGAGGGTGAACGAAGAACCTACCTCAAACACTCGATGCTGGGAGGTGTGGGATCCACTCACGATCGATGAGATGATGGTGAGGGCAATGAGCGTGAAGGTCTCAAAGACGGTGGGCTCCTTTAGCAAGTTCTCTGATCACTCCCTATAACACTGACAAGTGAAAATGACAAGAATGAACCTTCTATTTATACCCCAATTGCCATTAATGGCCCTACTAAATGCAGGTACGGTGAGGCAAGGAAGTTGGTGAATTTGAATTCATCGACGGCGACGGGAGACCCAGGGTCTGGCAACCGAGAGGGTGCAGAACGACGGGTGTTTGATAAGTTCCTCTTGGAGATTCACTGGCGACAAAGGGGAGGTCGAGGCCAGAAGGTGGAACTCCGCCAGAGGTTCGCCGTGAGGAATAGTGAAACACTCATAGAACCCCGGGAGTGGAACTATGGAGTCCTGGGCCTGAAGGGTTAGACAGTTGTCAAGATTTCCATGGATTTTAGATGGAGAATGGGGTCCCGGGGTTCGGGAGGACGCGAGCCGAGCACCATTGGGAACAACGGGTGCAATAGGGAAACCCGGCAGGGCCTAGGGCCATTGGTAGGGGAAAACTACCAGAGAGACTCTGTGAGGCACCAATACTTGACAAAATTAAAAGGGGAAGCTACGGTCAACTTATGGTGAGACTTTGAAGCAACATTGACCATCCAGGACACCAAAAATGGGGCACAAAAAATGAGGCAGTGACAAAAATAACCTGGCAAGGGAAAGAAAAGAGGGTCCCCATTCTGAACGGGGGGTGTGTGCTAAGGGCACAACATCTTCCTTGTGTTTTTTATTTTGACTATCCTATCGGGCAAGGGCTGCAAGCCTTAAGAGAGAGTGAGGTCTAAGTCACCATAGTGATGGGTGTTTGTTGTAACCTAAATGCTAGAGGGTTTTTAAACCTTGTTTTGACTTAATGAGACATGATCCAAATGTTTTCAAGCTTTGTGAGTGGTCTGAGTTGTGAACCCTAGGTGTGTGGGGTTGATCTCTTAAAGAATAGTGGAGTTTAGGACTCCTCATAAGAGTATTTGAGAGAAGCATTTAGTGGAGTGACTTTGCCATTTGTGATTGTGAGTTTTCCTTCCCTATCACTCTGCATCATTTCTAAAGCTTATTCAGGATATTTCCATGGTGTTTGTGGTGGTGGTAGGAGTATTTAAGGTTTGTAAGTACCTTATGCAATAAACCCTCCTTTGTAGGGCTTGATTTGTGCATAGAATAAGCTTAGTCAATAAACATGATGTGAGTAATGTATTGGAAGTCAGATGAAATTATTGAGGTGTAAAAGGTTGATTGTAGTATCTTGGTCTTGAGGAACTAGTTGGTAAAAGTGAAAATTTGGTGAGTTGTTTAAGGAATTGAAAGATTCAAAGATCTTTATCAGGTTTTTGCTTTGAATTCAGATAAATTGATGATGACAAAGGTGTGCTAGGATCTAATGGATATAGGTTGTAACATGAAAGATTGGTTTTTGGTTATTTTTCCTAGGCAAAGAAAATTGAGTGGAAGGGTTCCTTGGTGAATGATGAAAGAGTGAATTGTTTAGTGACTCTAATTAGGTTTCTTGTGCACGAATCAATCATTTTTGCTGATAAATAAGATGTTTGAAGCTTGAGGATGATAAGAAGTATTGAAATGAGTTGGCTTGTTGTTGCCTTGCGGTTTGCAAATGAAACAATGTGATTTTTTATGAAAAGAGAAATAAATTTTAGTTGGTTATTCAATTTGATCTTCTCCTTATTCAATTTGGTCAGATGTTGGTGCAAGAGCACCTAGGTCATCAAATACTTTTCAATTTTGCAAAAGGGATGAGTGTTCAAATTTGTATTGAGTCAATCACAAAAGGTTATGGAAAAATGATGTAAAACATGTTCAAGGTCATATGAGGTCTTATTTGAATGTATTTAAGGTTATGGGTAAGTTCTAGGTGGTCAAAGTTGGAAAAAGCAAACAATGCAATAATGTAATATTGTTAAAAGTTGTTAAATTGACAAAAACAAGGAAATCATGCATACTAAGGGTTAAAAGGGGTAGTTTCAACCGATGGAAAGATAGTTATGGAAAAGGAAATATCTTTAAAAGGCATGTAAAGGAAAGAAAAAGTAGAATTTTGTGTTCTTGTAATTAGATTTTAAAATAAAAATTCCCTGTTTATGAGTTTGTAGCATTACTCCATTGTTTTCTTTTCTTGTGTTGGTAATTTAGGAACACCCAAAGTTAAATCATAGTGTGAATACATGTAAAGAGGAGTTAGTTTCCAATTTCAAGAGTTGGACTTGGTTAGTTTTAGGAAACAAAAGAATAAGAGGCAGTTTTCAGTGCCCGACAAAGTCCTTTTAGAAGCAAGTTTGAGAGTCCAATAGGGTTTTTCTTCACTACTCCACCAATGTAGGTCAAGTAAATTGGTGGATTAGGTTAATGTTAGGATTTTTTACATGTTTTGATGATTGTAAGTGCAGGGAAAAGTAAGAATACCATGGTGGAGTTGTTGCTACACTGGAAAATAGAGGATTTTCCTACATAAAGTGATGCTACAGTCATGGGTCATGAATAAATAAACCTTGCAGAGGCTTGGAAATGATGTAGAAGGTCTTGGAAGACATAAAAAATCATGTTATAGGTGGTGGCCAAAGAAATAGAGGTTTGCAAGAGTATTTTTCACAAAACCCTCTTTGATTTGTGCTTTTACACCCTATAAACAAGGGTTTATTGGATTAGAACATTTTCATGGTTTTCAATCCCTATAAATGGTGAAATATTGAGTTATAAGACATGCTTGAAGACTTTTTTGAGGTTTTGAGTGATTTGGAATGGTTTTGAAGGGGCCTCCTTTGTAAAATAGGCCTAATCTACTAGCCTTTCTTCAGAAGACAGTCTGAAATCTAATGATTTTATTTATGTCAAACATATAAGAACTTTGATATGTTGTGATGTGATGGAAAGTGTTTCTAAATGTGCATTGAGTTTTTTAATAAGCTTTGAAATATGAATGTAACTACCTGATTCAATGGTTGACAGACCTATTAGAGGAATATGATATTGTCTGATCAAAACAAAGATGTTTGTTTAAACAGTGGAAATGATGATATTGAGTGCTTGGTTACTATCAAACTAATGATATGAATGATGTTACTAAATTTGGTTAAGGTGTATAAGACATGTTTGGTGACTTTGATGGTTGGATGGGTGAGTATTATGAAGCCTTTTGAGAAAATTGGTGATTAACCATAAGATGATAATCAAGATTTTGTTGTACCGGGAGTTTGTAACTTGTAAATAGACTACTGCAGTCAAAATATGGTGAGTACAATGCTTGATAATGGACTGATAATAGTGAGGTATGGTTTAGTTGATTTGTTGCCTTTGTGAATAAATGAAAGGATGAATTGTTCAACTGTCAATAATCAGGTTTATGTTGTTTTTATGGTGGTTGAGAATGATGTGAATCTAATTGATTAAGTCAAAGTTTTCTTTAATATGGTTTTTGCTTTGAATGATTCAATTTGAATATTGATTAGTAGAATGATGAATGATGGCCTATGGAATGGCTAAGATAATTTGAGTGGATTTTGGTTGAATGAAAAGTATATTTATGATGAAATTATATTTGATCTCCTGATTCTATTTGGGATTGAAATCCCTTGAATAAATGATGTTGATGGTGTTTGTTGGATGCTCTGCATCAGATGTACCCTAATGATTGAGTGTTTTGATATGATGCTTTGCATTACTAACTATCTTCTCTATGCTATTGTTTACTATTATGGTTTCATAGATTTTTTTGAAGCATCCATGGCTTGTCATGCTCATGCACCTTTGCAAGCACATGCCTCCATGTGAAGTAATTGCAGCGTGCTATTTATGTTGACTTTCTAAACAAGTATATTGTACAGTTGAAATTTTGTCATCTATCGACATCTAGTTATTAGTTGTGGAATTTGAAGTAATGCTTTGAGTTTGAATGATGTGTAATGAAACGTAACCAACAATATGAATATAAACTACAAAAATATATTAAGTAGAATTCATTAGTTAAGTTCTCTTTATTCTATTACCTTCGTGTACATTTGAGTGAATCCACTGGCACTAGGAGGTGTTTGCTTGAAACTACCAATATTAACCTATTCAACATCCAAAATCACATGTATTAAAATACCATTCGTAAAACAATGCTATGAACATGTAATAAATTTATAATTTTTTACTAGTTACATACCCCACTAATAGGTGTGCTACATAAATAAGTAGGTGGAGGACCAGTGTGTCTAGTCTAAACACTATGACCCTGCAATTTTATTAAAATAATACAACTAAATTAGTTAATCTTGCATTTTAGAATCAAAATTTAATAAATTAAATTCAATGAACATGCTAAATTTTATCTGACTATCAATGCCATATGCAT
This sequence comes from Sequoia sempervirens, assembly GCA_007258455.2. Taxonomy (NCBI): domain Eukaryota; kingdom Viridiplantae; phylum Streptophyta; class Pinopsida; order Cupressales; family Cupressaceae; genus Sequoia; species Sequoia sempervirens. The sequence goes on from VDFB02036348.1 coordinate 32,977, forward strand.
GATGCAAAATGTCATTCATCCTCTCCATCCCTGTAGCAACATACAGATCCTGTGTAGCAGCCTCCTGAATGTCGGTGGGGTCATATGAACAAGTCGCCTCGCAAGATTGACACACATGGGTTTGAAGGCCACCACACAAAGACTCCCCTGGATGGTGCTGTACAATAGGGCTAGTATGATGGATGACACTTTGGGTCAAAGTGTTGATCACCTATAATGTCTCTACATCGACACTCTCCTTCGCAATGACATGAATAACAATGTGCTCACAAGGCAGCCTAGTGAGAGGTCATTTCCCTTATCGTGTAGGATTCAACTGTGCACTAGGCCTATCCTAAGCCAACCCCCCACCTCTCCCTTGGAATTCCCTCATATCAAAATAATTTGGGATTTGGTTCATTATGAACTCATTGTATAGTTTCCTAAGAAAATATTGGGGGACTTCACAATTGTTGCACGGTGGGTAATCAAACACTAAGTACCACCTATCATGAAAATGGTTCCTAATCTCTTGGTGGTGGCACCAATGAATAGGAAACCTCTTTGCATTGAGGCTAAGATTTTGATTTGTTCTAGGGTCAGTGAATAAAGAGCACAAATCACCTTTAGTAATTTTTAAATCTTTTACTTGTTTATATGATAGTTTATCTGCATAATATGCCCTAGCTACCCGCCTTCTATCTTGCCATCTCGTTATTTGTTGGGTTATTGAATCTACATTTTTTAACATCTCTTTCATTGAATTTTCTAGTATCATTCTTTCTACAGTTGAAGCATTTGGATCACTCAACCTACTGATAAGATCCTCAATTTGTTTTTTGTTGTTCTCAATTTCACTCCTCAAATTTTGTTGAGTGCCAGGAGGGTGTTGAGTGATTGGTAGGGGAGGTTGATTTTGTTGAGGAGGATTTTCCCGTTCTTCTTGTTGAGGATTTTGAGGATTTGTAGGATTATTTGCATCTCCTACAAATTAAAAAAAAATCAAATCTAACCTAAAACAAACAAAATCAACTTGAAACTAAGAAATTTAAAACAAATAGCAAACAATACTTACCTCCTTGACCTCTTCGTCATCGTGGCACCATCTTTGCAAAGGAAAAGAAACTATCGTTAATGAATTTTGAAAAATTCCTCCTCCTAGAACCCAAGCGCAAAAATGAGGGTTTTTGGCCATGGGCAGAGTAGAAAAATAGACAAGAGAAAATGAATAGCTTTCACTTTTTTTTTTTGCTTTTAAAATGACATAAGACGAGTACGTTATAACGTGCTCGCGTTATGTCATTTTCAATCTTTTTGAGTTGGACACAAAAGTGTAACCCAACTTCATGCACCCACCCCATTAAAATTCATAAATTTTATCAATGTTTGTTTGCAAATTTAGTTAGCAAATTCGTAAATCCAAGCATACAATCGATTCCAATTGGCACTAACTTGCAAGTCTAAATTATTCCAAGGGCCACCCAAACTTCACCCTAAGTTTGCTAAACCCTAGACCCTAAATTGTAAAATCTAAACCCTCAACACTAAAGCATTTGAATTTTGTCTTAGGACCTTAAAATGAAATTTGGTTTCCTTAAAAAACTTTGTTGTCACCATTCAGTAGAGCTTTTTGTAATGTTTTCACTTCTTTGAACACATAATATAAAACCTTTTGGTTTCTACAAGTTTATGAAGAGTGGATGATCACTCTCTATGACACTTAGACATGATCATTAGGGATCTAAATCATTGGAAGAAAACTTTATTCTATTATATGCAAAAGATAGGAGAGCATGAGTGAGAGTGCTATGGGTAAAGTTTCTTTCATTGGACATACCTAAAATTATGCAGGTTCAATGTCAAGAATGGGTCTATTTTGTAGATTTATGAAAACTATTATGAATATCTAGAATACCATAAAAGTATAATTATAGCAATTCCAATTGGAAACACTTGGGTATATATCATATGAAATTTAAATCTAGTAAGGTGTCTATTATATAGGAGAGTTGATAATACATGGAAAGAGGTTTGTATGGGAATATATGTATTAATAAACACATTCCATGACCTCTATAGGATTTTTAAGATGTGATCCTAGATAATAATTCACCCATCCTCAATCATAATGGATTCTTTAGCAATTAAGAGAGATTCAATAACCATAAAATTACCTATATTTTGATACTATATAGATTTATGTGGAAGGATAGAAATGCATCAATAAGGAGACCAAGATGGAACCATTTAACACCTAAGGTACATCTAGTACATGGGAAAGGGAGGAGGTACATGATGATAGGATGGAGGAACTAGGCTATTATTACAATAGAGAGAGGAGGAGCATTCATATTATGCTCCTATAAATTAGAGGTTAATTTAGAAGATTAAAAGAACTAGATAATAACAAAGGAAATAATTCTATAGAGGGAGTAAGTGGGATTGTTGGAAAAATACAAGGAGAGAGGTGAAGGTCCCAACACCTACATAGAGTCCTACAAAAAATACACCAATCTAGGCACTTCCTAGAAGGATCAAGATCCATGTGAGTAGCCTCTTTTTATTTTTGTATCTTCTACATATGTATATTTATTCCTTTATTATGTGATTAAAATTATGTATGATATAACTTATTAATAAGTGATTACAAGTATAATTATTAAAATATTTCATATTTATTTTGATATCCTCTAATGTAGGAGGAAAGTTTTACTTGTTTTGATAGATGCATGTTATTTTTGTGATATGTATAGATTGATTCATTTTTAACATGACAATTTTTTTTATTAGAGGGGTAAACACTTTTGACCCAGAGCTAGATGGAACCAATGAGGTCACAGTATGACTAAATTTGGACCTCACTAGACATTTAGATCCCCTTAAGCCATCCTCTCAGCCTAAATCATAAATTAATTTCTTAAGGGGATCAAAGAAGTTCTTAAAATTTGGTGAAGTTGCCCAAGGCAACCAAATTTAACAATAATAAGATCGTGCAAGATTATAATATGAATGAGATTTCATGATCTAGGTTGGTCAGTTGAAACAAGAGTAGATCTCAATCAACTATTCCACAAGAAAATGTTCTTCACTAACTTGCAAGTTCATTATATTCCAAGGGGCACCAAAACTTCACCCTAAGTTCTATAAACCCTAAACCCTGAACTCTAAAATCTAAACCCTAAACACTAAACCATTCATTTTGTCCTACCTAACCTTAAAGTGAAATTTGGTTGTCTTAGGAAAATCCACCAAATTTCATTCCCTTATGCCATGCAATTTTTCATAGGATCTTACTACATATATCCCCTTAAGTTATCCTATTGTACCCTAAACCCTAAACTCTAAACTCTAAACCCTAAAGCCATCATTTTTTCTTAGGCTCTTAATGAAATTTGGTTTCCTTAGGAAACTCCACCAAATTTCATTCCCTTATGCCATGTAATTTTGTCCTAGGATCTTACTACATGTAGATCCCCTTAAGCTATCCTATTACCCTAAACCCTAAACTCTAAAGTCTAAACCCTAAACCCTAAAGTCATCATTTTTTCTTTAAAGGCTCTTAATGAAATTTGGTTGCCTTGGGAAACTTCACCAAATTTTATTCACTTGAGCCATGTCATTTTCTCATAGGACCTCACTAGACGTAGATCCCCTTAAGCCATCATGTCACCCTAAATCGTAATTCAATTTCTTAAGGGGTCCCAATATGACATTTCTTAAGGGGATCAAAGAAGTTCTTAAAATTTGGTGATCAAAGTTGCCCGAGGCAACCAAATTTAACAATAATAAGATCATGAAAGATTATATAATATTAATAGTTAATTGTATTTTCATTCAAGTAACATGTGCCTTAGACATAAATGAGGCTTACATATTTTATCATTTGTATTCAATTATTTAAGGCCATTTATATTGAATGGTTTAAAGGTATTTCCTAAACATGTATCTTACATCTTGAAATTACAAATCTAATGCAAGTTCACTCATATCTTAAAGATGACATGGATCCATTCAATAATATTCACAATCCACCTCCATGCCATCCATCTCCACCACCTTCACCTCCACCTCATAACCCCCCACCTCCACCACCTGAAATAAATGAACATGCTCATTTTCAAGCAAAAATAAATGCCAATGTTAGAACCATCCAAGATCAAATCAACATTATTGAAAATGAAGAATGTGTCGCACCTCCTGTGAGGATGTTTGCATCTAGGATGCAAACCCTTGTTGATGTTGTCAGGGCTATGGATGGGATCTTAGATGAGCATCAACAATGGCTAGAGGAGAGGAGAACTTCCAATTCTAAAAAGGAAAACACAAAGAAATGAAGAGATGCAGTAGAGAGCTACAATAGTTTCTAAATTAATACAATGATCTTAAATAGTTATGAATTTATGAATTTGGTGAATGATGGATATTTTGTGTTATGAATTTATAAATTTGGTTGGATGGATATTTTTATTGACATGAATTTATGATTTTGGTTATAGATGGATATTTTTAGTGACATGGATTTATGAATTTGGTGGAATTTATGAACTTATAATGAATAATACTTAATAGTATATATTTTATGACTATCTACTAGATCATGATTTCTCTTGCTAAAAAACTGTAATATATATATATGTGTGTGTGTGTGTGTGTGTGTTAGACATAAAATGAGCTTTTGTGAATGTTTCAAGTTTATTTAGTATGTAAGTGCTTGTATTAAAAATTTTCATATATAGTTCTTAAATTTTGAAATTTGTATGTATGTACATAGTTTAGTTTAATGATTTGTACACATGAAAATTATGCATCATATTTTTTATTTTAAATGTACACATGTACATGTTAAATTTTGAATTTTGTATGGACATGCTCAAGTTCAATCAATGTATATATATGTGCATTTCAATTAAATATATGATCTTAATATATATGTTGCTCATCCTATTTCAATTAAATATATGATCTTAATATATGTATACACATCCTATTTTGTATGATTTAATGCAGGTGCACATTTATATCTCATATCATGGATGATTTTAACATTGATGATATCATCAATCCACCACCTTAGCCACAACAACATCCACCTCCCCCTCCACCTCCACCTCCCCCTCCACCTAATGTGCCACATCTAGCACCTATCGCATTTGACGAGGCTCGCTTGAGAGCACATATAAATGATCAAGTTGCATCCTTACAAAATCAAATCAATGCTATGTAGAGTCAAGCATTGATTCCACCACATGTGAGACGTTTTGCATCTGCGATGCAAAACGTTGTTGATTCCATTAGGATGATCGATTATGATCTTGGTAAGCATCGACGAGAGAGAGAGAACAAATGAGATAATTCTATTCTGATGGTCTCTCTTACAAATAGATATTAGACCTTAAAATAATGAAAGCCCATCTAGCCTCCTACTTTCTTGACCCCGTTACTTGACAACCCGTTCCACCCAACAAATCTAGAATATCCATGAGGTGGTACATACATCCATAGATGAGTGCACATTTTTGGGATCAATGATATATAGTCTTTGATAGTCCCCCACATGCTAATTGGGAGTGCCCATTGTATTTTTTGAGAAAACTGTATGTAGCATTTGTTTTGGGGCAAAAGCCCAATTATTTTGATTTTAGAACATTTCAGGGTGTTGGTGGTGGCATGCCACAATAGAGGTTAGGGGTAAGGGTTGAACCCCAACGCCCCATGCATGCACAATCCCTTGTTGTTGCTCCTAGTACTCCCATTCCCGCGCCTGTACATCATCGAGCTCTGGTCTCAACATTAGGTTCCCTTAGTACACTCACATGAGACCTTGATCAACATGCTTCTATGATAGTGGGTGGGGAGCATAGAGACGATGATGATGGAGGAGTTTTTTATGGAGTTGGTCTGAGTACCGCTCTAGGAGTGTCAAGGCCCGTCCCCCATATATGTACTAGTTGTCATCAACTATGCTATGGACCTGATCAGGCCACACCTAGTTCAGGTGGACGAGGAGATTTTGGTGGTTCATTTGGTCACATCAGTTCATTTGTAGAGTTTCTTATAGTAGACCATCACCTTGAGGACACTATGACACAGGGATAAATATGCATCTAGATGTACGTTCATTTTACAAGAATTTTGATGAATGTATATATCAAAGAAAAGTTTGCAATACATTTTAACAATCAAATTTTTTGGTGTACAGATGACACTAATGATGGGGAAATCATCTGTTCCATGAGTACATACATCAACACCGGTTGTACTCAACAACCCTTATGGGGTATTTTGATTTCAATTTTTAAAATTATATATGAAATCATAAATTTGACTTGAGTTTTAAATTTATAATTGAATCACATATATGTTTGAAATATTTATGTTGGTTTAGGTGAGTCAATCGACATCCACATCGATTCCTCCAGAGGGATTGTCAACCACTCCTCCACTATCAGGCATCAAAGATCAGGGGCAGGTACATTCATATTGTAAATTTGTTTAAAGTTTACAATTCACTAGATATATGAAATGCATGCATGTACACTTGTAAATATTATAAGCATTAAATGTCTATGTACATGTATGTCTAGGTTGATACAACAATAAGAATGGGCATCAGGAAAACATTTGATATTGCAGCTACTCGTGAGACCACTGATTTCTAGGTTGTTTATAAAACTTTCTACACAAAATGTGCAAACTTGAATATATATATATATATATATATTAACCTAATTAAATTGTACATGCTGTAATTTTGATCTTGTAGGACTATGTTAGTGCAACTTTCAGCCCTGACCTAGACATCGTTACACCACCAGGAGGACATGTAGAGTAGGTTCCAAATCAAATGGTAATTTAAATTTTTTATTATATTTAAAGTCAATTATAAATTACATATTATGAATATAACTTAAATTTTAAATTTTAAATTGAATATATACATAATATGAGATTTGTTACATATTCTTTTTCTTTTATAGCATGAGACACATCTTGTAGTTGAGCATGTACAGACAGGTCCTAGAGAAGAGCCTGGCGCACAACCTTAGAATACGGTATAATTAAAATATGATAAATTATAAATTAAATTGAATTAAAAAAAATTAATTGTAGAGTTGTGCATCTAATTTCAAATTTCTTTGACTTGTTTATGTAGATTGATTTAGAGAATTTAGAGGTTGCTTTAGGTGCACCAGAGCATCCAGACAGATATGACAGTAATTTAATTTTATGATGGATTATAAATTAAATTGTCATTAAATCATTTTTCATTGTCTTACATCTGATTTCATCTTTCTCTTGTATAAAGTGTTTCAGGTCATCCACATAGTTTGCATGGTGTGAAGAGGTCTCTTGATTATAGAGACAGTAAATGACCTAGAAACATGTGATTTTATGTGTTATATTTGTTTATTTCATGGACTATATTTCTGGTTTCTCATGTACTTTGTTGGACTTTATATTTCATGGCTCAAGTGCTTAGTTGGACTTCAGTTCACGAGTTGTACTCTGGACCTTATTTCATGTGCTTAATATATTGGTTTCATGCACTTAATATGTTACATAAATTATGGACATTATTATTGTTTGAAATTTTAATTTACACATGTACATTTATGCATTTTATGTTCATAGTCAAGACATTAATATATGACATTAATGTGAAATTTAGTGATCTCATACATGATATTAATATAGGACATTTTAATATTTATACTTTACAAATTTAGTGATTTCATACATGATATACGTGATATGTACATTCAATAAATAGCGATAATTACTCAATGAACTTATTCAATTCATGTCAATCAATAATTAGTCAATAAATCATAATTTACAAACAAAAGCAATCTATTTATATACCAGAAAGGATAAAATTTTAAGAAATAAACAATACCATAGAAGATTAGAGAATAAAAGCATTAATAAATTCTATAAATAATAACATCTAACACTAATTTATAAGTTGTCACAACAAATAATGACGTCTTAAGGGGTTATAATACGTCTTAAGGGGCCATAATAGAATGTCATAAGGGGATGTTTTAAGGGGTCTTAAGGGGATGTCTAAAGGGGTCATAATAGAACATCGTAAGGGGATGTCTTAAGGGGTATTAAGGGGATGTCTAAAGGGGTCATAATAGAATCTCTTAAGGGGATGTTTTAAGGGGTCTTAAGGGGATGTCTAAAGGGGTCATAATAGAACGTCTTAAGGGGATGTCTTAAGGGGTCTTAAGGGGATGTCTAAAGGGGTCATAATAGAACGTCTTAAGGGGATTTATTAAGGGGTCATAATACATCTAAAGGGGATGTCTTAAGGGGTCTTAAGGGGATGTATTAAGGGGTCATAATAGAATTTCTTAAGGGGATGTATTAAGGGGTCATAATACATCTTAAGGATATAATTGATTTAACAATAATGTATGCATGATATTTAGTGATTATACAAATAGACATAAAGTTTCAAAGTAGGAAAACATGCACATTTAACAAACAAAATATATAGAATATTGATTTGATACATAGAAGTACATAGAGTATGTTTAATTTTGTAAGTATGTATGTACATATATGTCATCTCAAAACAATGTTTACAAAATTTGGATATGCCATCTCAAGAACATCTCAAACTTGTGGCTAGAATGTAGTAGGTCTTCACACCACTTGATATCAAAAAGGTACAAGCAATATCAATGAAATCATCAAAACATACATATTTTAATTTATATAAAACTATCTATATGTACAAAACTCAAGTACCTGCATTTAAAAGTATTCCACACATGTTTGTAGGTTGAATCCAGGCATCCTCTCCTTTTTGTTTCAAAGTATGAGATCAATGCAATGATGGATTAAGGATACAAAAAATGACCATAAATCAATTTTAACTATTAATGTACAAGCAATATCAATATGTAATCAAAACATGTATTTAAATATAATTTAACTAATAATTACCTATTTTTACCAAGTATTACATGTTGTCTAGGTTGAATTTGCATGGACTAGATCCTTTTTGTGATTATGCCTTAAGGATGTATAAAAGGACAATTTAAATCAATTTCAACTAATAACACACTTGACCAATGTCGAAACATGTATTTAATGTATTTAAAAGGACAAAATAAAACTAAAAGTTCTATATTTACCTGTATTTACTTATTCCATTGTACCATCTGCATCCTCTCTCTTTTGCAATGCATCTATGATTGCCTCATACTCTTCCATAGAAATTGACCATAGCACTTTTTTTGAAGGTCTTCCATGATACCGCTCTAGTTTTATATTTGTTGCCACCACCAAATGTGAATAATGTATAATCTTTTTTATGTGTTTCATAGTCTTCGAATGAAGGTAGACCATTCTTTCTTCTTAGGTATTTTCTTAGCCAAGTGCCAACAACCACCACTGATCCTATTGGAAAACATGTTCAAAAACCATCATCAAATAAGTTCTCAAAATTTTCTTAAGGGGATCAAATACTTGTTCTAAAAAATTGCTTAAGGGGATCTATAACTTGTTATCAAAATTTTCTTAAGGGGGTGTCTTAAGGGGATCACTGCACCTGTTGGATAATGAAAGCCATCATCATCTTCTCGAGGTTTTATTAACTTATGTTTAGTTTCCACACAATGAGCCAACCAATATTCTGTTTGCTCTTCATTCCCCTTAGGTGCAATAACATCTTACACATGTCCTGCCAACAAAATTTGATTCAATAACTTGTGCATATCCATATAAATAATTTAGTATTACAAAATAACTTAATAAAGTGAAATAAAATGAAATAAATTGAATTAAAGTTACCTTCTTGTACAAGTTTTGAAACATGGTCACTTGATCATTTTCTTCAATAGTTCTTTCATATTGATTATGTGCTTCTGCAGGTGTCAACGATCTTTTCTCCCACTATTCAACCCATTCTGTATTTTCACATGCTTCTCAATCTCCTGAGATACAAAACTGGAAAAAACATGCAAGCTCCCTTGTCCAAATAGTCCATGCACTTGTTGTCGCACTCCTAAATGAATGCCATTTAGTAGATCCACTGATTGTCTCACAATCAACTCTAGGTACACTGTTCTCTTCTTCCACCAACCAAAAGAATCAATGAACTATAGAGTAATCACTCGAACCAGGTGCAGATTAACTTCTATTACATCAATCCACAATCTCATGTGCATCTTTAAATTTTACTGAATCCTCAAATTTTAATTGTTCTCTAGCATGAATTATTTTAACACATGCACCAGCTCCATCATGTTCTCCTTTACCATGCCCAACTTAAAAAAAACTCTATATATGTTGGACATTAAGTTCCTTGTGAACCCTACTTAACCAATAGAACATTTGAGCATTCTTGAACTGCTCTGTACAATTATTTGACCATATGAGGTGTTCTTTCATCTGGATTCCTCTTTCTCTTAAATTTCTATAAAATATACTAAAACAGTATTGAATAAACTATGACAAGTGTAACTGATTGTCACTCAAATAAAAATGATCTACTCCCTCAAAAATTTTCTATCATCCTCAATGCTATCATCTGCATGTCTATAAACAATATGGAAAAACATAACTACTTCCACTGAATTATAATATTGAGATTGAATTTCCTCTTGTAGAGCAAGAGTATAATTCTCTGTAAAATCAACCACTGAAAGTAGAGTACCAATTGGAAATGTGTTTCTACATGCGTGAAATTGGCCATCAAGCCATCGAGCATGTTCAAAGTGCATGACATATTTTGGTACAATTTTATTCTTAAATTCACTCATGAATGCATGCACACTAACCTTTTTTGTAACTAAATCACAATGCTTTCCTATTTTTCCATATTTTAAAGAATAGTGAACATTCCTAAATCTTTTGACATCTACTAATTGTTGTCCAAAATCATGATCAACACTTTCATGCAAACAAATTCTTAAAAATGAAAGATTTCCACAGTTAATGCATTGTCCAGAAATACAAGAACTTAAATAAAATAATTTATCATTAGATTTTTCACAAAACAAACCTGAAATAAACTCTCTTATTGCTTTAGGTGGCATATCAATACCACACTCCTGTATAATCATGTTAGTATGCAAGGTACAACGTATATATCAAAACACATCATAAAAATAACGAAATTGAACATGTATTTTACAACAACAAGATATTCATTGCTTATTAATTTTTACATACCAAGGTTTACATTTTCAAAAGATCTTTGACTTATTTTAATATTACCATGTAACACTGAATCGCTACAAAATTTTCTATAAAATTCAATTTGTGTTGTATCTAATAGGTGTTTTGGGTGAGGATCGTGAACTTTGGACCCCACCCTTAATTTTAAAACATCTCTAGCATTAGATGAAACCCTAGTATTATCATGCCAATATTTTTCGATCAAAGATTTAATTTCAACATTCAATTTTATATCAAACCTCGGTAGTTGTTCACTGAAACTCCAACATTGATTGATAGGATCATTTTCTATACTTTCTCTTCTTTTTGCCAATCTTAGCAATGTTTTAGGATGTATTTTTAAAACTTCACTAATATTGCTTACCATTCTTTTATTCAAAGTTGCTTTATTAACTATAGCAGTTGTTATAGCTCTTCTTACTGCGTTTTTATATTTAGATTGACTATTTTTCCCAATAGATTGAATGGCACTAGCAACAGTAGACATAACATGTTTTAATGATTGATCTTTTATTTTTGGTTTAACATAATAGCCTAACCTTTTCATTAATTTGGTGTATATTCTATTCACATGTGTTCTTATTTGCCTCCAAGAAATTTGACTAGGAAGATTATCAAAAACACCACTTCCAATTTTTTTAAAATATTTTCATTAAATTCAACATTGCATTCTAGATTTTCATCTTCATTTTCATCAACAAAATGGTTTTCATTTTCATTTTCATCAAAAATACAGGTTTTGTTTTCATTTTCAAGAAAATGATCATTCTGATTTTCATTTGCAACAAAAGAATTTTCTTTTTTGTTTTCAACAAATTCTATAAAATTTTCATCTCTTCAAATATCATCAATGTCAACATCATTAAGTCCATCATCTTGTAAAGCTTCTACATACAAATTTACCATTTCACTAACATGTGGATTTGAAGACGTACTTGGATTTGTGCATATTGAAACATTATCCATAACATTCAAAGAGGAATTTGAGGACATAATAGGACTTGTTTGTATAATCATATTCTTCTCCAAGTTGACTCCTTGCAAATTAGCTTCATCTACAACCATGGTATCCTCAATGTTTTCATCTTCAATAGTTGTGGAATTGGTTGCTCCACCATCATTCATTGATTTCATTCTCATTCTTCTTTCTCTTTGTCTTTTTCTTTCCTTCTCTCTATTTGCTTCAACCTCTTGAGGAGTCAATGTCTTCCTTCTCTTATTACAAGCTTTATCTCCCATGATTATAAAATTCTCAAGCACAAATAAATGTTAATAGTGAAATTCTTCAAAATATTCAATCCAAATTGGAAATTGAATACCTATTAAGACAAAATTCTTCCTCTTGTGTTCCTCAAAACAAGTAGAAAACTAGAACAATTCCACTTTAAAAATTGTTTTCTTCATGCATGCTTTGAAAAATTCAATCCATATTGCAAGTTGAAGACCTTTTTTTCCTCCAAACAAGCACAAAAATAACATAATTCCATTTCAAAAATGGTGTAGATGATGCCTCATTTGAAAAAATCAACTAAAAATCAAGTTCACCACCTGTAAATACAATAACTCATGAAAAATAATTTAATTTTACTGCTCTCGGCCATACATGAGAAGTTGCAAACTTCACAGTTATTTTTTGCAGTAAATTTAAATAAAAGAAATGGGATCCCGTTTATAAAACAGGATCTCATTTATAAAAACCGGGATCCCATTCTATAATTGGGATCTCATTCCCTGATATTCAATGTGGGGACCATTGGAAGGGAAACAGGATCTCGTTTCCCTCCCAATGGTCCGAATATTATAAACTAAAGAACGTGATCCTGATTATAAATGAAATCCCATTTTTAATAAATGGAATCCCGTTTTTTAAAATTTGAATTTCTATTAGCTTTGTGGTCAGGTTTTTTCCTAGGATCTTTGTTCGGGAAAAGCATTGGAAATCTGAACCTAGGCCTTCAAGCTAGTTTGACCTGCAAGTTGAAGGTCCTAACAATGTTAGAGAAAAATACCAACTTTGGACATATGGCTGACGACTTTTTTTGTAGAATTTTTTTATGAAATTAAAACCCATTTTAGATGAGACAATGAAAATTCTAAATATGTAATTTATTTTACAATTGGATTATTTTTTCTATTTTTCAATTAATTTCTAATAAAATTGGTCCATAAACTTTAAATATTAGGTTTTTTAACTATTTTAATAACTTTTGATCAACATAACATTTTGAGAAACGGATTGCACGAGAAAAAACTTTAGAAAATTCTTTTCAATTTAAAAAAAATAAAAAAATGATAAGTTTAGGTCATCTTATGCATGTCGTACATGAGGATTTTTCAAAATGACAAATCTGCATAATAAAAATTTAACAAAAAAAAATATTCAATAAAAAATTACAAAAAAATATCAAGAACGAGATTTAGTGAGTCACAAATATTTTCCTAAAATAATTTATAAAAATATGATAATTTAAGTCAAAATATGGATGTCATACATGTGCATGGTATGGTAAAAAAAAAGTGACTTTTAAATAGTGGTTTTTAGAAATGCCTATTGAAACTCAATTTGTACAATCTGGGTATTGAAATAAATTACATGTTTGGAAACTAGACTTTGGGCACTACATTTTATGATTAGTGACTTTTTTAAAGATTTCATCTGTAAGTGATTCAAATTTTAAGGTCAAATGTGTCAAATTCTGAAAATCAAGAAAAACACCCACTTTTTGGCCAAAAAGTGGACTCAACTTCTTGCACACACCCATAGATTAGGATATGATTTCTCTAATAGATTAATATATTGAATAACATGTAAATATAGATTGAAAAAGGTAAGAGTTATACATAACTTAAGAAAATTTTGAGCTTGTGAGCTTTATGCATGGATTTTAGGTATAAAAGGAAGCTAAGTTAGATTTAAAGTAGTTCAATTATAATTAAGTTGAGATTGGGAAGAAGTTCTATATAAAACCCATGATTATAATGTTTGAGAACAATTAAACAATATAACAAAGATCTACTAGTTTTAGTATGTGAATACTTTATTGTCATATATATGTGTTCTTATAAATACTTTGGAGAGGTTTAATTACAAACTTGAGTAAGTTTATGATGTTTTATTAGTATTCAATTATAAAAAAATTGAGTCAATATCATTGAACCATATTATGTGAGTATTAATTCAAAGAGACTTATTTATTATGAGCATGAATCCTCCACTTAATACTCATTTTGTCTAGGTGATGCTAATAGGATTGAAGTATTAGAACTTCCTAGGAGGTCACTTATCATAGTACTATTTTAAGTCAATCATGCGTAACTATGGGGCTTTCCCCAAGATCAAGTTCACTTAGCTTGCTACTCCATTTGTAAAACTTGCAACAAGTACATGTTCCTTATGAACAATTTTTATAGAGATTCTTTTCTCATTCATTATCAAGTAGAGAAGAACACCAAATATTTTGACACATTGCAAGAAACACCACCCACTCTATAGTGTGTAGTCTTTTTTTAGTGTACTAGGACTCTTGCATGTCTTGGGTGAGTAATCTTATGGACCAATATGTTGGTTCACATTATTATTACTTGCACTAGCCTTTAAGTCAATAATATACATAACTATTTTGGTTAATATTTTAGCTTTTTTTAAGGATCTCGTCATGATTTGTGTGTTGTTTTTTTTATATGTCTTTGTAAGTCACATACATAGAAATGAATAAATGGATTGAGAGAAATATTTATGAATTTACACTTAAAGAGGCTCCTACTAGTAAATTGTTTTGAGAATGGTGTGCTATTATGACTTTAGTCCATTGTATGTTGTGTTCACTATTTATTTAATTGATTTCTAGCATGGATTAGGCAATACAAGACTAAGTATTAGGGTGTAATGGAGTGTGTTGAAGTAATTAGGAAATTGATACTTGATAATTAATTATTAAGTCCCTTATTACTTTATTCAATTAAGCTAAACTTAGGAGTGTTTTTATTAATTAGATTGGACTAAATATATGTCAAGTTGTCTCATTGCATGAGATTAAGACACTTGTCACAATCTAATCAAATACTCATCTCTAGGGTTTTCTTTTTATGCTTTTATAATTATTCACATTCATTGTAATCATTAATTCCAATCATTTCAATTGAAATTACAGGTTAATTTCAATATTAGATGCTTAAGTGATACTAGAGTGTGAATTCAATATTTTCTCTCTTGGTTTCATATCAAATCATTTGCTTTCATCTCTTGTTTGTGATAGGTGTTTTGGTTGTAGGTGATTATTGAGAATTGTGGGATTCACTATCAACTCCAACATGGTATATCAGAGCACCATATCTTTGACTTCTTATTCAAATTTTAAGAGATCTAAAAAATTTTAGTCAATATATTTTTCTTTGTGTATTTCTAAGATTTTTTTGGGGTTTTGTTCATAATCACAAAAAATCATTTGGGTATCTGTTAGATTTTTTAGATAATGAGAAGATCTTGGAAAACAAATATTGTCAAAATAGATATCACTTTTTTTCCTACATGTGAAGTTTATTTTTTTACTAAATCACATGTTCTTTTTAAAATTAAAAAATGTTTTTTGGGTTTTGTTGGCATAATCAAAATATTTTGTGGGTACCCATTAGTTTTTGCAAGAAATTATTATTTTTTTAGAAATCAAATTTGAAGGGTTGTGTCTACTAATTGTCAATTGGCTAAATTTACCCCATTTTTAAAAAAATCATAAATTGGGAATACGATGTCAAAATTGAGAAATAGAGATATCATCATAAATCTAGTTTCGAGAACTTTCCATTGGTGTAGGTCTCATCATTAGATTTTGTTGCTAGTTTATTTTATTCTTAGTCAAAGTCAGATCTTCATTTTTCACTTTTGAGCTCATAGCTTTTTTCCTGTATCTCCAATTTTCACAATTTTAGTAGTGTTTGAAAGGTATTTCAGAGCTCTTTAGATCTATATATGATTTTTTTCTATAATATGGCCAATTTAATCATTTTTTTGTGTTTTCACATTTTTTTCAATTACTTGGACATCTTGACACCTAAAAAGGATTTTTTTTGCATGAGATGACTTCATTTGATCTACTGTACATGTACTACTGTCATTAATCTTTGATTTTATCATTTGAGGAAGTATCATGAGGTTTTCTATTCAACCTTATGTGGTCATCTTAGCAAAGGATAACTATGAGCCTTGGCAAAACGATATCCTGACACATCTTAGGTGGCTTGATTTTTTTCCTTATTTTTATGGACTTATACCTACACCAAACACACCAAAGAGTTATTCAATATGGGGTATTATCAATGATCATATTGTTGGGGGGATTCATATCCTCATTTTCTCTCTCCTATTGAGGAGACATATTATACTTATGTGACAAAAGCAATCATTGGGGGTCACATTGAGTCCTCCTATCCTTCTTTCACTAGTGCAATTATTTATTTTTCTTTCTTTTGGAGAGGAGTTTTTTCCATGTGGTTTTCTCCTTTTCTCTAGTTACGATAGATTTCATTTGTTTGTACATCGGTACCTCATCAAGACTTGTATTTGGGACCCATCCATGCATGGACATCATTACATTCTTCATCAAGGTTTTATAGCTGAACTCCCTAAGTTGATCTTAAGGGGGGTGTTGGAATAATTAAGAAATCACTTGATAATTAATTAATCATTAATTAATTATTAAGTCCCTTGTTACTTTATTCACTTAAGCTAAACTTATGAGCTCTTTTTTATTAATTAGACTAGATTAAATATAGGTCAAGTTATCACATTGCTCAAGATTAAGACACTTGTCACAATCTAATCAAATCCTCATCTAGGGTTTTATTTTTTATGCTTTTATAAGCATTCACATTCATTGAAATCATTAATTCCATTCAATTCAATTACAATTACAAGTTAATCTCAATATCAGATGCTTGTGTGATACTTGTGTGGATTCAATCTTTTCTTTCTTAGTTGCATAAAAAATCATTTAATTTGATCTCTCACTCGTGATAGGTGTTTTAGTTGCAAGTGATTACTAAGAAGTATACACTCACTGTCAACTCCAATAGAGTGGATGCCAAAATATTTCATGCATTTATAATAGTTAGAGATCATGTGGGCGGGAATAATCAATCTCTTTTTAGGGAAAAATTGAAACAAAAAAAATCTTGGAGTTCATTTTATATTTATGTATATACTTCTACCAAAGAAATATTACACACATTTTCTCACTCCATACCATAACCACTTCATTAAAAAAATTAGAATTTGGGTCAAAGTTCAATACTTATTGAAAAGTGTGTTAAGAACACTAGAATGGAGTAGTCTCTCACCACACATAAAGGTATTTGGTGAATGAAATAGTAATTTAAGTTCACAAAATTTTGACTATGCAAAATTATAGAGTCTAGTAATTTTAGAGTATTGCAATAGAAATGGAATTATTTAAAAATGAAGTCATATGCACTCTAGGAGAAGTGGAATGATAAAAAAACACAACACACAAAAATGAAATAATTTGGTAAAGAAATTTTAGTGCAATATTTCATGTGGGATTGGAACTTAATGGAGGATGGATTATGAATGGTAGCATGAGGGAGCACAAATAGATCAATCAGATACATGGAGTAGAGTTTTTAGTTTCTCTACTCTTTAAAGTTGTTGATATGGATTATGTGCACTTGAGTGTTGATGAACTTAGCTACATGTCCTAACATTACCACCATGCATGGGTTCATTTTTTAGAAAATTTATTTTTAAAAGTGATAGTGAGGAAGCAATAGTTTTTGTTTAGTATAGACATTTGGGCATAATATATGGAAGAAGTTTTTGATAGGAAGGCATAACTTACTTTTGATAGAATGGTACAATGATTCTTAGAAGGAATGATAATTATAATTTCTATTTTGAATAGTAGATAAAATAGGAGGAAATTATTTAAATAATCCAATGATATTTTATCAATTGACATAGTTTTCAATAAAATATTTACATAGGTAATGAAGAAACATCACACCATTTTCAAGTATGTAAATGAAATTATAGGCATGAAGTTAGTTCACTATAGGAGAAATAGAATAATTCCAAAAGAACAACACACAAGACTAAAATAATATGGTCAGAGAAAATTTTAATGCAATATTTCTTGTGGGATTGGAACTTAATGGAGGATAGATTATGTATGGTAGGATGAGGGAGCACAAATAGATAAATTAGACACATTGAGTAGAGTTGTTAATTTCTCTACATTTTAAAGTTGTTGATATGGACTATGTGCACTTGAGTGTTGATGAAATTATATGTCTTAACATTATCACCATGAATGGGTTCATTTTATTAGAATATTTATTTTTAAGTGGTACCTCAAGTAAATGATACTTTGTAGTAGAGAAATTTGGACATAAATCTTGGGAAGAAATTTTTGATAGGAAGGTAAAACTTACTTTTGATAGAATTTGGACATGAGTCTTAGGATTTTATGCAAAGAAAAATTACATAGTGGAATGACAATAATTTATATTTTGAATAGTAGGGAAACTAATATTAAAAATGTCTTTAAATAATGCAATGATTATTTATCAGCTAATATAGTTCTCAATCAAATATTACGTAGGTGATGAAGACACATCACACCATTGACAACCATGTGAAATTACTTGGAATTGATATAATGTGCTAGATTCATTGTTTTTCTAATAAAATGCTTGAAGGTTACATCCAAGATTGTTATGAATGATTTGACCTTATGGGGTAGTATTTTTTTTTTTAAATAAGACTAAATTTAGGCTCTTGCATTAGTTTTAACTACCTAGAGTTGACTATCTAAAATATTGTTATGGTGAAAGATATTTAGCAATTAAAAGAAAAATAGTTTGTGGATATTGTAGCATTGAAAATTATTACCCTTGACAATTTCACACTAGGTTTTGCTCCCCCTATACATGCTTGGACCTATTTATGCATTAATTGCCCATTTTATAAAAAAAATTTGAAAAATAAAAAATGGGAATTCAAACTAGGCATTTAATATTTTTCCACCAACACTTTGGATTACTAAAAAGTAGGAATATAGTCTAGGGTGACATGTACCCTAGACTACCTATTTTGGCTCCAAATTTTTGTATGTCGGTATCGGTAATTTATTATTTCAATTTCCAATTTCAAATGTTAGCTATCTCTCTTTGATTTTTGGGAAATTAGAGGAATTGCATATAAATACAAGGTATTTTCACCATTAAAAATAATTGATGAATTCAATTAAGCAAGTGAAGATCCTAAAAAGCACTCAAGAGTAGTCGATAGTAGAATTATCAAGATTATTACAACATTTCATCATTCAAGCATTATGTCATATGTTATGTGAGTCTATGTTCATGTTACATGAATTTTATTTATGTGTATTAACCCTTGTAGGTGATCAAATCAATTCAAGCCAAGCAATAATTGATCCTTGAAGGTGATGGGGTGACTTCACTCCATCAAGGAGATCAAATCTAAGTGGTGCTCAAGTTGTAGCAAGGTTGTCAATTCATTATTTATTTATTAGTTATCCTTCATCCAACCAAAGATACATTCTCTTTAATCATAATTTTCCATTGTGGAGGTAGAAATACCAACATGAGATTTGACTTAGGCAAGCCCCTATATGACACAACCCTTCCTCTCCTTTTGTGAGTGTAGGTTACATATTTGGATTTGGAGGAAGATTGAAGGTTATTTGTTTAATTTTTAATTTTGTGTCCTTTAATTTATCATTGAGTAAACACCCAATAGTGTCAACTTTGTGTTCCAAGGATTTTTTGAAAGGGTTGGGCACTCAAACTATCCAGCCACCTTCAAATGAAGGTGACACACTCAAGACCTTTGAATGAATTGTGAACCTTCGTATGAAGGTTTAAACCACCTTCATTCGAAGGTCAAGATAACATCTCAAAAAAATTAACACCTTCATTTAAAGGTACATATGTTCAATTGAAGTACCTTTGAACCAGGGCCTTGGAGTGACTTCTTCCCTTTCATGTCAAAGATTTTTATTAAAATTTTCATCTTCAAACCTCAAGTATAAACTTCAAATGGAATCAAACAAAAAGTATAGTTAACTTGGATGAATATATAAAAAGTTATGCATTAACGAATAAATGTATGTGTAAGTTATAGTTAATCTCACTTCAAAAAGTTATTAAAAAAATTATGAAAACATATCCATTTACTAGATATCAGTGTTATGAATCTATATTTAAAATTTTAAAATTTAATTTTTTATATAAATAAAGTTATGCTTTACCAAATAAACATCACTTTAAAAAAAAATGTTAACTATTAAAAATAAGTTATTAAAAGTTATGTAAAAAACTCACAAATTAATTTTGAAAATTTTCAAAATATATATTTATAGTCTACGAACAAAATCTCAAGAATCATTAATTGATGTCATCTTCAAATTCATAATTGTTTAGTTTCTATAGGTGTCAAAAAGTAAAAATTTGGTGAAATTTTCTGATTTCAATGTCCTACTTTGACAAAAAAAAGTGGACATGTCTATGGACCTAACACTATTTTAAAATATTTTAAAAGATTGTCATTGTGTAACAAGGAGCTTTTGCCTATATCAATCCATGAAAATCAAATAATGATAAAATACAATAAGGAGTTTTGCCTCTAGAATAATTGTGCATAAAATTTAGTTCATTTTAGTGCATTGATTGAAGTGTATATTTAATTTAAATGCTAATAGAATTTAGCTCCAAAATTGTGGATGATTAGAATGAATACATTGAATATCTTTAAATAGGACATAACATATCATGCAAACATGTGTTTAGTCAAATCTAAATTTTAAAATGAGCCCATGATTATGATGACAACCTTGTGACCATGCATTAGGCCTTAGAGAAAACATGAGAGCTCTAGACCACAATGGATAGGTGTGCATGCAAACAAGTGTGAACATCAGAGTAATAAACAACTAGATAGGACAAATGTATAAGTGTATGTGAACATATCAAAGAGAATGAATAATTTTTGTATAAAAAGATGTATAATAGAATATATAGATAACATAAAATAAAAGATCCAACTATGCATAAAAAATACGCCATTTGTCACCAAATCCATATATCAAAATACTTCCCTCAAAATAAATATAAAACCAAATAAAAGAGACATAAATATACAACCTCTAGATACAACATGTAAACATGTGTGCCCTCCTCACTTCTGCAGAGTATATCCATAACTACTTCCTGCCGTGGAAATGACGTGGAGAGGACCATGTCTTCACAATGAAAGCAAGGGAAGCTTCACAATTATTTATTTATTTAATTAATTATTATTAATTTCATCTAACGCATAAATATATTTGGTTGTTGGTCCATTTCAAACAAGGCTTGAATCAATGTAATAAACTAGCAATCGCACCTGTAGGGTGCAATGGGTACGCCGAAGACAATATAGCGAATTTTGTGTTAATTTTTTTAATTAGGAAGTGATTAAAATTATTTTCGGCTGTAAAAATCATTTATAGTTTATAACAAGAAGTAAAAATTTGAGAGGAAATATTTAGTGTAGAAACATATATGAGCAAAGCACAATATTTTATCTGACAGAGTATACAACTATCTAGCACCCATATTTCTAAGCATTATAAGTTATCCGGGAATTCAAAGTAATTAGCCACAACATTTAAATTGCCAAGCTAGTCAAACTCCTTAAGTAAATGCATATGCTTATTTTGAGATATATCAGACAATAATTAACTTACGAGACTGACTCATGATTTTTGAAATGTGCATAAAACCTTTTTGTTGTATGAATAAAAAATGAAAACTCCACCAAATGACCCAGAGAGAAAAAATATTATATTAACTTTAATGAATGACCAATATAGGTCAAGAGGGCTGAAGAATACATCCAAGAACAGTGGAAGTTTAACGTATTAAGATTTTCAGATGTATACTGTTCTGTCTGTGAAAATAGCTTTGGCTGGCAAAAAACTGAGATAGTATTAAGTTTAGCATATGAAGATGTTCTCTACTGTTCTCTATGAATATCTCTGGCAACCATTGCATTTACAACTTCAGTTGTAGCTGCTATACATTAAATAGCAAATAATATTGTCAGAAAACTATCATAAAAATAGCATTAAGAACAAGGAAAAGAGAAAAAAACAAAAAATTTAAACTGTGAAATGAACATAAATTTGTTACAATGGTATGATATACAATTGATGTGTACTAAATCCTATAATAAGTTTTACCGAAATCATGGCAAGCGAGTTAATCTTATGGAAATTGTGAAGGACTTTATTGTAAACTTCTCTTTATTAATTTTATTAATTTTTTCTGTTAAGAAAACTTGAAAGTAATAAAATTAGAGCTTGGAAAGGAGATAAAGAAACAAGTTAATGGAACACTCACCAATTTTGTTTTGCATTCCATAAAGAAAATGGTCTCACTCCCAAACTCCAGTCTGTCTGTTGATGATAGTGAACTGGACATGGCATTAGATTCAATTATTCAGATTGCTAAAAAAATTAGGACAAACACAGGAAAATCAGGATACCTGAATGAATAATGAAATAGTTATATATTGTTCATGACATCATGTAATAAAAATCAACAAAAAACTTTAAAAAGTACATCATAAAGAAGTCATTAGTGGAACTTGTTTTTGATATACTAACAAGACAAAGCAATAATACCATGCAAATGTAACATTTTTTTACAAAATCATATTGAGATATGTGACCTCATTAAGAATTGGATTTAGGGGATGCAGATGATAGCCATGTAAATGGAAGACAAGAATCATAGGGAATTGTAGAACATGGATATAAACAAACACATTATTTCTTGCAAAATTCACCATATTTACTGATTTAATAAGCCATGTTTTTGCTCTACTTTGTTGCAGAACTGATTCTTGTATTTGTAGTCTTGTAATATATCACATAGTCAAAAAACAGCAAGAGGAAAATAAAAAGGAAAAAAACATTCAGAAACAATTGAAAGTCATAAAAGAAGCAACCAATAGTAATGTCCTTGAAGAGGCTAAAAATTGAGAAATACTATGTTGGAAAAGGTCCACTAAAAACATTGCCAAGGTTGTGAAGGAAAATGCAGAAAAAAAAAATGAATAAAATAAAACAGAAAGATCATATTTTCCCTTTGTTTACAAATTTGAGATACAAATATCAACTTGAAGAGATAACGAGAACTGTGCATAGTGCCAAAATTATGGGTAAGCACTTTGTAAAAGTGATACAGTTTTAGCTGACATTTCAACATAAAAACGTTCAATAATGACTTTGCCTAAAATCACAACAGGTAATGATTTGTTGTTTTTGAAGCTAGATTAAAATATTGTATGGTGAAAATGAGTATAGAAAATGAACTTAGATTTTAGAGTTCAGACAAAAATCTTGCGTTCCTCTAAGAAAGTTCAAATTTTAGGTCCACAATTTTTATGCTTGCTTTAGTGCACTATTTTGAATAGAGTTTACCACAAAGATTTATGCCAGACTAAATAATACCAAAAAATCGTCAAGGTCAAGAAGAGAAGTATCCCTTCTTAAGCAATAGGGAATTGGTAAAATTTATACTAAAACAAGAAAGCTGTTGATTTCTCTAGAAATATAACTTGAGGAGGGTACAAAGAGGAGTTTTAAGAAGATTAACTTTGAATGGAGTGTTGTCATAATATAAATAGTGCACATAATCAAAACATGGCAAGTGACATATGACAACAATCTGCGCAAATTGTGTACTGCTATCAACAATGCTGATAAGTAGCCAGAAATCGAAGCTAAACTGATAAGCTTTCCTAAAGCATTTCAAACTAAACAACTTATCATACAGGGATGTTTTGCTATGCGACCAAGCTATTCCTCTTATATAAAAGTTTTCTTTTGGAACAGTTGTCTATGTTTTGTATTTACATTTCCAATCACAATCAATGATCTATCATTAGTCATTCATAACATTTTTGTAACATGAATTTTATGATCTGAAACATGATACAAAAATTGTAGAATCTGAAACAGCCAATAAATAGGAAATAATAAACGCAAAAAATAGCAAACAAAGAACAGAGAAAAACACATAATTATTTAACACAAACACAAGCTCTTTTATTGTTCTGATACCAAACTCAAACTCCTAATCAAGATGCAGTGCCAGGATTCAATACTGAAGGCATTACCTCTTAAGAACTACAAAATTTGGTTGGTTAAAACATAATGCAAAGCAAATGCCAATTACAAAACCATCTATCAAAAAGATTTGGTAAGAAGCTAAAATCTATCCTCATATACAAGCATTGCCAGATCTAGCTGATTCAACAGCTAGCTTCAATCAACCAACAACCAGAAACATGGGCTTCAAAGTCTTTGATTTGATTTTTTATGCTCAGAGTAGATTTGCATCCATTTGCTAGCCTAATTGCTATTGTGTCGAGAATTTCTTAAGGCAAAAAAATAAAACCAGAAAAAAATTCAGGCGTAATAAGAACAATACCAGGCATTGAGATTGAGATTGCTTGGCTAGATTGCAAAGTGTAGTTTGAATTTTATAAGTTTTATATTTTGCAAAAATCCAGTCACAAAAATGAACAGACGTAGTAATTAATTATCTATCATTTCAAAGATTTATGTTTGTAATTTTAAAATTACCTTAGTCTATTCAAATGCCTTCCTCTACAATTCATTTCTTCCACCCATTGCACCAATTTCCAATCTACTTTCTTAACACAAATCACTTATAAACACTTAAAATGCATTCTAAATCAATAACCCTGGAACTACATACCAAACTACAGACAACATTGTGAAATCAGAGGTATGAGCAAAAAGCAGCTGAAAGAAGTCACAGTTATAAGGAGTAGTAGCTTATGGTCATGGTGAGGTAACACAGTAGAAAAGACCATGCAGAGAAAAGACCAAAGACAATTTGCAATTAGTAGAGGTAAAGTGGATAATATCACCAAAAGATAGCAACTTCAAAGCCAAAAGTGTGGAGGATGACACTGAACTTGACAACAAATGTCATGGATATGTGGATTTCACCATTACAAAATTTATATCTAACAATATAAATATTTAGTTAATGCAACATTAAATTTATGCCCTTTTATTGGCATCAATTTTGAGTGAATTTTGGGCAGGTTTTCAGGTTACTGATTCTCTGCGAGGCTTGTGCAGATATGACATTCCTTAAGAATAATGAAAATAACATCATTTTGAGGCATAAATGCAGGCCAATCAATACTTAGTCATGCTGGAGAAGAGTAGCTTTGAAAATTTTCGCATGGGCTTTATGATATGGATCACAAGTTTGAAAGATTCTCTATATATCGTTTTCCCCTAAAAGTTCAGGAAAGTAATCACTGGTCTATATGCATCCTTTTTGTGGAAAAACCCTAGCCATACAAAAGGAAATGATTAAATACTGGGTGGAATACCCTGAGTGGAATACCCTGATTCCACATTTCCCAAATCCATTGGAGATGGATAATGTTTCAGGTTTATAAAGACAAATGAATCCATCCAAATAACTAAGAGCTTGCACCACAAAGGCTGCTATCCCTGGGCAAAGAATTAGTCCCACATTGTCAAGATGAGCCTTTGCAGCATAACCAATGCTCCAGAATGAGGGTAGAGTACTTATTTGTAGGCTACTTGTAGTGATTCTCTTATAGTAGCAGAGTGCTCAGTGCACTAAATAAAAACCTACATTTAACTATTATAACCCAAACAATACATCATTTCGATAATTTAATTGTAATAGTTTAAACCTAGCTGCTATGCCAAATGAATTGTTCAAATTATGCACCACTTGGTGTAGGTGGATTGGCAATGCCCGACTTACACTTGAGGCTTGGTCACAAGGTCAAAATCTAAAAGGTACAAAATTTGAATAACACAGGTAACCTGATAAATGCAGCTATCAAGAATTTAAGTCAGTTTGAAGCTATTGGTTTTGTATCTTTATGGGTTCAGGTTGTGTTTAATTACCATGTTGGGGGGTTTTATACAAGCAAAATCTTTTTCCTTCAATTGATAATCCTTTGAAGACTCTAGACTAGACTTTTGTGATATATTATCTGTAATTATTTTTTACTCAAAATAATAAACTATTTGTGAGATACTGGGAGAATACTTGGGTATGCAACATAATGAGTACCCTTCATTAATGCAACTAAGATTTAAAATCAACAGGTTGGTGATAAGCTTGAGCTTAATTATATCACATGATGATAAATTTCTATGTAACAATGCTTCTAATTATCACACTTGAGAAAAGGCCAAACCAAGAATGATAAGAATACAGAGTAACAGGACGTGGGTTGAAATGCACTTAGCAAGTTAGATCAATGCCTTAAAAATAGAAAGTTTTAACGCTCCAAACACAGTAGGCTCTATGTATATCTTAGTAAATTATCATATTTTTCAGAATTGGCCTGGACTCCTTAAGGATAACCATAGAGCAATAGGAGTTATTTATTAAAGGCAAGCGATGGTTTTTGGATCCATGCATGAGTAGGATGTCATCTGACATTGCCTTAATAGCTATTCTAAAGGCTTTTGATTTCAAACATGGTGGCAGTGCATTTCACCTACAAATTATCAATTTTTTAAAGCTACTTACCTATTTGGGGTTGTGCTCTCACATCAATTCCTTTACCTAAATCTTCCTCTCTCTTTGAATAATCTTGAATTCTTTGAAACATGATATGCAATAGGTTCATAACAGCAGCGTGTCAGTCCCTACCACTGGATGGATTATGTTTTGTTGTAAATGCATTCGAGGAATCTCCTTGTTTATGGGATGAACGAGGAATGGATTTAGAGATGTTTCTAAACTATTGCTTAGGGTAGAGAAGAGAATATTCTGATTTCTTTAGAAAATCATTCTCACTTTTAAGCAAAAAATGATTGTTAAATGTGTTACAATTGCTTGTTGCAAATGGTTGAATATGAATAAATCAATTGTCTTGGTGATTATAACTGTCTTATTAGCAGAGTGTGAACAAAAGTATAAGGTTTTCCTTAAAATGGTCACAAATATAAATTTGGAATTGTACTTGGAAAAACCACGAATTGAAACACATTTCACAAGCCTTTAATAATCCCAATTTGTGTGATTTTGTTGAGATTAGATTGCTGTTAAAATGGAGATCATAGAGGCCTGTGAAGGAAGGATGACCAGAGGTGCCATTACTGAATAAATAGTATCTTACCTACTCCTCCTGGTAATGATAATGAAGTTATGATAATAACAATGAATATATATTTGCTTAATCATTAATGATCCTTCTGTCTTAATCTAGTGGTAAGTATAATGATAATGAGCTAAGAAATATAGTAAATGTTAGCCTAATGATGTGACATGTACTGAATCGCCCTTCTATACATATTCTTTGCTTAAAACTTTAGGATATACTTCCACATCAATATTTATCCTTATCCTTGTTGCTATGACTATGCTATGGAAAATAAACTTTTTCTTTTTTCCTCCAATGTGATTAAAGAAAGTTTGATTATCTTTTTAATTTTTGTATAGGAAGTCACGAATTGAGGTTTGTGACTTTCGGTTAAGAATAATCCCCAAAGTATGGAGAGGAAAACACTCCCACGACACGTTTCACATTTATGGCCATCGAATGTTCTTTATGTTAGACAAGTGGGCAGTTGGTTTAAAATAATCCATCGAACCAAAATTACAAGTGTCATGGAAGGGGAAAAGTAAAAACAAATTGAAAAGTAAATTTGAAGCTGCATGACTGCCACCTCTGCACTTCGGGTAAAACAAATTTGGAAGGTGTCACAAACACATTAAAACAAGTGTGAGGTTTGAATCCCTGTGGACACTAATTTTCTTATCAGTGGGATCATTAGGAAAATATGTGTCTCTCAATGTATATAGCCCTTCAACTGTCTTCAAAGCCTTGTCCAATAGGTCGCTTGAATCTGCCTTAGAACTGCCATTATTCCTTTTATCAGTCTCAGTCTTCTCCACTTTCGCTCCCAGCTTTAGGCGCTTTTTAGCTCTACTTCGGAGAGCTTCGATTACACAAGCTTGGAAATGCTCTGACTATAATTTTGGTCAATTTTTGGGACATATGTGTTGTAAATTCAAAGCAAGTATTGATGGCCACCAGTTATAACTAGTTCAATTCACAGTGAAAATCTTCTAAGCTGACACTGCTTCTACGTGAGATTATCAGAACATGGGG
>VDFB02036349.1:0-28902 GCA_007258455.2 Sequoia sempervirens
CATTTTTCCTCCTTTGTCACTTCTTTAGAGATTAAGTTCGTTGAGATCACCGAAGGCTTAGGAGATTGTGTATTGGAAGGAGAACCCTACAAAGGAGACATTTTATGTAAAGGTTTTGGAGATTGCAAAGCATCCTTCACCATGGGAGTCATTACATAATGGCTAGATTCAGCCCCATTCCACCAAGAAGGTTGATAATTGACTTCACCCTACCCATTAGCTTGCTTCTTGTTGCATTGCGGGGTTCCATGTGCTATTGAGAAACATTTTCTGCATCTAAATGCAATCTTTTCATAATCTACTAGTTACCTCTAACGTCTATTTCTAACTTTCAATTTTTAATTATTTAATTAAGCCAACATTTTCCTCTTTTCATCCATAATAATTAAATAATTTTTAATTGTTTAATTATCTTAATCTTTTTATCATATCTATATTAATTATTTAATTAATTCACCATTTATCATTTTCCCTCCAACATTAATTAAAATTTATCTTTGGTCCTCTTTATTTAATTAGTTAACACCCCTCTTTTTTTTTTTTTTTTTTTTTGGGCAAATAGCTATCATAGAGGATAGCACTCATTTCTATTAAAACCAGAAAGATTACATTTAAAGAGAACACCACAGGGAAACTCCCAGCCGCACAAACATTGCAAAGAACTCCCCTTAGCCTAAGAATCCCTAACACCCACAAAAAAGCTGAAACCATCTCCTCCAATGGAGTATGAACATATGATCCAATTGTGACACATAAGGTTCCAGATAACTTCACAGAACACTCCATTACCTGCCGAGAACCTGAAGCAACGACCAAAATCAGGGATTTCCACTACCATCCTGACTATTCCAGACTTTGAAAAGCCTCCAACATACTCTTCTTTACACTACTGCATGTATTTGAAGAGGGGAGAGGTTCAGAATATTCCTTACCCAACTCCCAAAGCCTGCGTCCAACAAGAGAGGTGATAGAACCTGAAGATTCATCGCCGCCCAGATCTCTTCCTCGGGTAGAAGCTTACAAGGTGATATCATAAGTTAGGAGATTCCCCACCAATCCCCATGTCCCAGGATCCTTACTTCCCTTTTGCTGAACCGATTGATCAACCCCTCCATTGGCCAAGGCGTCCGCCAGTTTATTAACCTCTCTGACCACATGACTAACTCTCAAATCCTGAATCAAATCCGTTAGAGGAATGATAACATCCAGAAAGGCCTGCAACTTCCAACTTGGCGCTTTCCTCAGACCCAAAACCTTGATAAGGACCTCTGAGTCACCTTCCACGTCCACATGATGCATATTCTTATCCACACATAGCTTGAGTCCTTCCAGAAGACCCGCTGCCTCAGCATCTATATTGGTACCTATCGGGAGCTTAATAGATTCCGCCCAGATTAGCTCGCCCTTTTCATTCCTTAACGCAAACCCTGCTCCTGATGGCCCGGGGTTTCCCCTCGAAGCACCGTCAAAATTCAACTTCAATCTGCCCGAAGGGGGAAGCTGCCACTTTGCCAACTTCCTATGGACTTTATTCCTCAGTTCCAAACTGCTTGGCAACTTTATCAACCCCCACCAAGCTTGCATCCATTTATCCCAAGAGGAGATGAAACTTATTGAGCTATTTTGAACCGCATTCGAGAAGTGTTCGCTTATACCGAGCTGAATTTTGGCAACCACAGATTCTATACTGGCTTCTTTCTCTTTAAAGATGCGATTGTTTCTCTCCCTCCAAATTTGCCAAATGATCATAGCAGGAGCTTCTTCCCACAAACCCGCCATAAGTGACCCCTTCCCAATGGAAGGCCATGATTCAAATACCGCTTTGATGTTGTCACCCAAGGGCGCAAACCAACTCAGCTTTGAGCAGATCACCGACTAGCAATCTTGCGCGTAGCCACAGTTAAAAAGGAAGTGATTGCTAGAATCCTCTTTCGCCTTACACAATGCACACCTGAATGGCCCTTGCATCCTGAGCCTTTTGAGACGGTCCCCGGTCAAAATGCGTCCATGGATGGCTGTCCATGCAAAAGCGCCAGCTTTCAGGAGGACATACTTGCCCCAGCACAACCGCTTCGACCATCCACCCCTAGACTCCTTTTTCAACACCGCATAGCCCAACCTAGAGGAGTAATCACCAGATTTAGCCGCACACCACTTTAAAGAATCTGCCTCCCCCATAAAGAGTAGCCTTATGTTGGCAAGGACCTCTGTGAGTTTGGCCCTTAGGCCCTGATCCAGCATCTCAAAATCCTTACACTTATACTCCCACCTCCCTTGACACCAAGAAAGATGAACAAAGGACCTGATTGAGTCACCGTAAGAAATGATTGTTGGCTGAATCGCCCCTTCTAGTTCTGGGATGGAATCTAGGGGTACTTCACCGTTCCAAGAATCTCTCCAGAAGGACGCCCTACTACCATCTTTTATTATCTAGGTTAGATGGTCTATAATCACTGATCTGCATTTTAGAATGAAATTCCAGACTGCAGAGCCTTTCCTTGGATTGGCTATTGTCAAAATTCTCTCTGGCACCTGCGAGTCCAAATATTTTGCTTTCAGGACCTTTCCCCAATGTGCCTCTGGTTGACTAAAGAGCTTCCACACGAGCTTTGCTCCTAGTGCCTTATTCTGGATGACTAGATCTTTAACACCTGCCCCACCATTTTCTTTTGCTCTCAAAACTGTTTCCCAACCAATTAGTAGAATTATGTGCCTATCATGGGCACCGTCCCATAAAAGTTTCCTTTGAACCGCCTACAGCCTTTTGGCAAATTTCAGAGGAAGCTCTACGCAGGCTAACATATAAATGGGAATAGCCACTAAAACAGCTTTGATCATTGTTACCCGACCTGCTAGAGACAACCACCTCCCCCTCCAATTGCCCACCACCTCAGAACATTTTTTATAAGTCTCTTCCCAGTGAGATTGTTTGACTTGGCCGACAAAAAAGGAACCCCGAGATACTTTGCTGGGAGCTTTCCTTCGTTAAAGCCAAGGATGGTTCTAATTCTTCTTTTTAAGCGCTTGCCAGAGTTGAAGAAAAATATATTCGACTTTCCCACATTGATGTTTTGACCAGCTTCCAATTCCAATTTAACCAAGGCTGATTTCATCACTTTTGCTTCTTCCACCGACGCTCTCCCATATAGCAATGTATCATCAGCAAAAAGTTGATGCGAAATTGGGTTTAAGGTAGGAGCCACCTGAATACCTTCCCACCTCCTTTCTTCGCGCAGCTTGGAGATATACCTACTGAAAGAATCTGCCACCAGGACAAACAAAAAGGGTGATAGGGGGTCACCCTGCCTAAGCCCCCTTACACTTTGGAAGAAGCCACAAGGAGAACCGTTTATTATCACCAAATAACGAACTATGGAAATGCAGCTGAAAACCCAACTCAGCCACTTATCCGAAAAGCCAAATTTCTTCATTTGATTCATCAGGAAGCGCCATTGCACCCGATCATAAGCCTTACTGAGGTCCAGTTTGACAACCATCCCAGGATCCTTCGAATGCTTCAAAGTGTGGAGTGTCTCATGGGCAATTATTACACCATCTGTAATGCTTCTCCCTGGTACAAAACCTGACTGCTGCCCCGAAATGAGATGAGGCAATATTTTCTTCAGTTTGTTTGCCATCACCTTAGCCACAGTCTTATATATTGAATTGCATAGTGAGATCGGCCTGAAATTCGAAAAAGAGTCACACTTGTCCTTTTTTGAAATTAAGACGATGTTCATGTTGTTCATATCTCTAAGTATGCTCAAGCTTCTTCTGGATTCTTCGACCACCCCTACAAGATCGCTACTAATGAATTCCCAATAGACCTGGTAAAATAATGCATTGAACCCGTCAGGGCCTGGGGCTTTCTCTGTTTTCATTTGGAACACCGCCAACTTCACCTCTTCTTCCATCACCGGGCTTGTTAACATGTTGTTTTCTTCAACAGATACTAACGCCTCCGTCCCTTCCAACAAGCTTGTGTTAAGCATTTCAGCCGTCCCTTGTTCACCCAACAAATTTTGGAAGAAATCTACGCCCAGTTTCTTTATCTGTTTTTCGTCAGCAACCTCATTACCAAGAGAATCCTTAATTTCCGTTATTCTATTCCAACTTCTTTTGATTTTTGTAGTATTATGGAAAAATTTCGTATTTAAATCTCCTTCCGCCAACCAGGCCTCTCTGGATTTCGAGCGCCAATAACACTCTTCCCGAGCAAGGAGTTCATTGTATTCTGCCATCAAAATTTTCTCTGCTGAAGACATTCCGTCCTTGGTAATTTTATCCCCTAAAACCCCCAGAGCCTCCTCGACTCTTTCCTTTTCCACAAAGATGTTCTTAAAGACCGATCTATTCCATTCTTTGAGATTTGCTTTCATTCTCATTAACTTCTTATGAAACATAAACATCTTGGAACCTTGAATCTGCAAAGGAGCGGACCACCAGATTTTCATCTGATCTATCAGCCCGACATGGCGAAGCCACATGCTCTCGAACCTGAACTGGCCCCTAGATCTATTTTCTTCTGTTTCAATACTTAACTCCACCGAAAAATGGTCTGAGATAAAAAATTTCCTGATTACCGCTTTTGGAGGAAGATTTGCTTGGAGCCAATCTTCAGAAATTAGAAACCTATCCAGCCTCTCTGCTATGTTGGTAAAGCCTTTCCTCCTGTTGTTCCAAGTAAAGGAACCATTTGAAGTTTGGACATCATACAGGTTATGACTCTCCGTGAAATTCAGAAAGTCCTTTTGTGATTGAGAGACCCTCCCTATCCCTCCACTCTTTTCAGATATGTCCAAAATGGCATTAAAGTCCCCCCTAACACCGTTTTAACATTTAACAACTCCCTACCAATTTCTTGCCAGACAGCTTGTTTCTCTTCTATTTTAATTGGACCATACACATTGAAAATTTCAAAATTAAGATTGTTAGAGAATATACTTACCTTGGCCCTTATCCAGTTTTGATGCTTAGACATTACTTCTACTTTCAGGTTTGCATCTTTCCATAAGATTCCTAGGCCTCCAGATGCTCCCTCCGCATCCACGAAGA
Organism: Sequoia sempervirens; assembly: GCA_007258455.2. Lineage (NCBI taxonomy): Eukaryota > Viridiplantae > Streptophyta > Pinopsida > Cupressales > Cupressaceae > Sequoia > Sequoia sempervirens. The sequence goes on from VDFB02036349.1 coordinate 5,056, forward strand.
TACCTTGCCAGCTTTTAACATATTTTAGAAAGCACTCAATTTCTGGTCCACCTAGCTTTGTTTCTTGAAGCAGAATTATTTCTGATTTTTGTACCTCCAACTGGCGCTTGACCAGTCGCCTTTTGTTAGGGGAATTTAATCCCCTAACGTTCCAAGTTAGAACCTTCATTGCTTCCCAAGGGAGGGGCCACCTCCCTTGGACCTTGTCATGTAAGTTTTGATTGAAGGTTGGTCACCTTTTAGAGCAGACTCTTCCCTCTTCTGTTTATTTGATTTCCTTCCTACCCTGGTTGTGGGGGGTGCCCTGATAGTTTGACAAATGTGTCATTCCTCCAAAATATCCATAGCATCGTCACCTTCTTGTGTTAGGGAGTATTCTGAGATTAAGTCCATGTTTTCTTCTAAACCAATCGATTGAAGAGCCGTTATTGAAAGAGGATTTTCCATTTCCCCTTCTTCTAGACTCTCAGATTATGAGGCAACAGTATTCGTTTTCCCAAAGGGGATAAGTGCCCAGTTGCTCTGGGACGTTCCAGGTTCTACAACTTCATTCTGTTCCCTTTGGGCTTCCAACGTTACGTTCTTCTTTTTTTTCCCTCCAGACACCTCTCACTGTTCGAGTAGATTTTCTTCTTCATTATGATTCCTTCTCCTACATTTTAGACAGAAGAATTTTTGTTGTTCTACTTCCAGAGATTGGATCCAGACTCCACCCCCCGACTTTAGTTTTATATCTCTTGGAATATCATAAATTGTAAGGATACAAAGTCTGGCATAAATTAATGATTCTTTATTTCTTAAGTCCAGATCGATCGCTTTCCCCAGTGCATCTCCTATCTTCCTCAAGCATTTCCCAGACCAGTATTCAAACGAAAGATTATATAGACGTAACCAAATTGGCCCTTTTGACAGATTGCACTTTAGAGGATCAAAGTTCCTGGACCATTTCTGTAAGAACAGGTGACTATTACCACACTTCCACTCCTTTGAAAATAATTGATCTCTGTTTAACTCGTTTTCCATTACTGCAACAAAGAAACCCTTTGGCAAGAAATTTGTGATAATCCCTTCACCCCAGTTCTTCTCCACTCAACTTCCTATCTCCATTCTTGAGAGATGTTTTCCGAGAAACCATCCAATAACTGCTGATTTTTCAAAGATTTCTGCCACCGGATCTGCTTCTGCAATGACGTCAACCAGAACTTCCTTTAATGCCAATTCATTTCCATCTCCCTTCTTGTTTGAAACATCATACAACACCCCCTTCTGAGCGACTGAAACCTTCTCTGGGACGACCCCCACCTTCTCAGAGCCATCCGCCATCTCCACACTTTTTAGAGGAGCCCTCTTTTCATTAACACCCCTCTTTTAAATAAATTCAAAAAAAAATATTTAATTTGAATATTTTCTTTTAAAATAAATAAATTAATATTTATTTATTTCTCCAAGTTATCATTTGAATTAAATAAATTCCCTCCTTCAAATTTCAAAATTTGGATCTTACCCTATCTTAAATTTTCCTATCCATTGATCTTGCAAATCAATCTCCACCATTGATCAAATGTTAAGTGAAGCATATAAATAAGAAGCTTTCATTTCATTCATATCCCCTAGCACTTTTATTGTCAAACACCCCCCCTCCCCCCCCCCTAACACTTTTATTTTCAAGAATCTCTCTAGCACAACATTATCAAGAGTGTTATCAAGCATTATCAAGCATTCAAGCATTTAAAAATTATCAAACATTTATCAAGCATAGGTATCACTATTGTTCTTTCAAAGTTTGTTACTTTGAAGAGAAACCAACAATGGAGCAAATCAAGATCTTAACTATGGTGACTTTTCTTGTTATCTAAATTCTATATTATGAACCAAGATCTTGAACTTCATTATGTGATTATGAGAGTGAGAGTTTTATATTGTTGATATTTATTATTCACATTTTCATCATTCATAGTAGCTTTTATGTGTATGAGCTAGTCACATTGTGTATATGTGATGTATACTTGAGCTAGTCACTATTTGTACTTGTTATGTGTGTTTGAACTAGTCACAATATGTAAATGTGATGTATGCATGAATTAGTCACCATGTGTGCTTGTGAGGTGTATATAAGCTATTTGAATTACATACATGTGATATAAGTGGAAGCTAGTCACATTGTGTATAGGTGATGTATGCTTAATCCAATCATTGTATGAACATGTGATGTTTGCATGAACTAGTCCCTATATGGTTTAGTGCATATTCATACATGGATGTTGACTTTATTTTACATTTTCTATCATACTATTATGTTTGGATTGAATTAAAATAATAGACTTGATAAAAAGTGTTATAAAATGAGAGGCAAGAGATCTCATCCCATATGTGAGGATGGAGTTTCTTTATTATTGGTGTAAAAACTAAAGAGCCTCTAATTTTGAAAAAGGGATACATAGGCAAGGCCATCATGAATGAACCCTTGAGGTTTAGGTTTGGATTTAGGGATGGCCATGACATTAGGTGCTTACCACATTTTTGTGTGAGTATATGAGTTGTGATACTGAGTTGTTGCTATGGGTATGGTTGGGAATGCTATGAACTTGACACTTATAAATTGGATAGAAGTTTCTTAGTCAAGTAAATTGGTTTTTGATGCATAATTTCTAATAGTAATTAGGGTGGTTTTTACAAATTATAATTAGATTGTTGGTTGGATCAATTCCAATCCTCTTTTCTTGTGATAAATTAGGAGCTCTACAACAACAATCAAAATAACTTGAAGGGTGTAAAAGATACTTGAAAGCAAGTTCACAAATCTTCCAAATGGGCTCAATACTATGATATCATAATTGGAAGTGGGGCTAAAGTTGCAAAGGGATCACAAGTTGTAGTTTGAATATAGTTCATCCCCTCTCTTTTTGTAGTGTTTCAAGGAAAAATAATAATACAAATATGATTCTTAACCTTCCTCAAATACTTATTATTTGAATAGCAACATTATTGGCCTTAGAATTCACTCAAATATTAGATAACTCAAATTAAATCTACTATTTATACATTAGCAATATCATTACATTTAAAAAAAAAAGCTTCTTGATCTTCTTATTATAATGAACAACAAATAATAGATGTAAATCACAACCTCTCTCTTATTGCAACAATGGCTGTATTACACTTCAAGATGAGGTAATTTTAGGATAATTCATGCTCCAAGAAGGTTGAAATTACTCCAAGTAACACTTATGTAATGATATATTAAAATGAGTAGGAAAAAGTGTAAAGTTTACACTTTTTCTCTCTACATTATCTTACTTTTTATTTTACTTTTATTTTTATTTTATGTATGATAAACCTCTAGCCCCCTTTACACACAAACATCCTTCCTACAAATATGATTGCTCTTTTTCAAGTAAAAATTCTATTTTCATTTCGCTTAAAATATTACATTTCTAAACTATATGTTTTTGCAAACTATTAGCATACACTCCATTCTAAGTTCAATGAGTGAAAACTGGGAGTAGTTAGGTCCTTTCAAGAATGTATCTTATGCCAATCTTATCATATTAAATAATTAAAATTTACTAAAATAGATAATAATTCAAATATGTATTATTTGTATTGATTAATGTTCCTAAGGTTAAATGACCCCAAGAAGATATTGTCCCCACCCTATAAAAGATAGGAGGACATGATGTATGTAGGTTAATTGTTGACTCGTGAAACACCAAATCCTTCTACAAGTTTAAAACTCAAAGGGGAAGAAAGTTCAAAAAGTTTAAAGCTTTTAAACTTCAATCTCTAATGACATCGACAAATGATCATAAAACATAATTTTGGTTGCTTGAAGTAAAACAAATACACATTTGATTCAATAATCTTCTCACTGTTTATATGTCATCCCTTCCTAAATTGACATATTTAACCTCTTTGTAATAAAAAAATACATAAAAATACCTAATGACTAACATGGATAGCATGAATATGCACCTTCATTAACTAATCTCTTTTAGAGATATAAATCCCATGTTAAGTAAAGGAAATACATGTTGAATATTATGATATTCAAAAAACCAAAGAAGTAACTATAAGTAACATTTTGGCTACAAGGTTGTTTGCTTCACAATATTTAAATAAAACTACCTCTTCAACAAATGGTGTTCAAGAGCATTCATTACCAACACAAGCAATACAAAAAACAAAATTCAAAACTACAAAACATTAATTGCATGCCTAAAATAAATTATGCATGCCTTGGACATTTTTATAAGTTTAAGCCTCAATATCTTCACGTGGAGTTCTGCAAATGACATTTTATGTCTTGAGCTTAACATTAGAAGCAATAACCACAAAATTTATGGCCTTAGTTTTCACACTAGAAGTTTAGAAGTGTTAAAACAACTACACCTTGTTTTAGATGTTTTTCCTATGTCTAGATATTCAATTCTCTATTGTTGTGATTGTTAGGCCTAAAACTCATTTATTTATTTATTTATTTATATCATATTCATATATAGTATGCCACTATGATTTCTTTACACCACCTATTGAGTGCTCTCAACTATCCATGGCAAAAAAGAAAAACTAATATGGTGTCATTTTTCCTTGTTTTGCTTAAAAAAAATCTTAAAGACTTGACCATTATATTCTTGTTGTCTCTTCTCCATAATGCTACAACTATGAGAGATAGTTAAAAATTTGAGAGAAATACTCCAAACAACCTTCTTTCGACCCCTACACTATTCAAACTCTACAATGAAGATATTTACATTAAAACATTAATTAATTTCAACGATGAATGAACACAATCATGTTGCTTCAATATTTAAATTGTGTTTACTCTTGATATTTAATTTTCTAATTATATAATAGATATGATTTATAAACTCTCTAAAAACTTTTAACAATAAAAAAATTTCTAGATATAGATTTATACTAGAAATAATTTTGAATATTATGAATTAAAATATATTGTTAAATCCTCTTCCAAAGAGAAACATTTTATTTCTCTCTACCTTGATAAAACATTTCAAATGGTTTTGTGTAGAATTATAAGCCATAAAATGTGAATTGGAATCTAAACCAAGGTAATACAATAATAAAATGAAGCTGCCCATTTAAATACGAGCTTATTTCATGTTCAAGTAACACAAAATGATACGTGTAGTTAAAGTTTCAAAATTCTGACTATAAGAGGGGATTCGATCTGGTGCTGAGCAGCTAGGGTTTTAGCGCAAGCCTGCAACAGTTTTGATTTTTGGAAATCCTTGAGCGGCGAAGTAGACAACAGAGAGAACTTTCGAAGGAAGTCGAAAATGGCGACCGCAGTGCAGCAGCCGCGGGCATCAGCGGCTACCAAGACAGAAAAATATGTTGACACTAAGCGCAGGGACGACATCAGGCACGCCAACATCATCGCAGCGAAGGCCGTAGCAGATGCGGTTCGAACCTCGCTGGGGCCCAAGGGCATGGACAAGATGCTCTGCACATCCTCAGGCGACGTAATCATCACCAACGACGGCGCCACCATTCTCAACAAAATGGAGGTAACTCAGCCCGCCGCTAAAATGCTTGTAGAGCTTTCGAAATCTCAGGATATCGTCGCTGGCGACGGTACGACCACTGTCGTTGTAATCGCCGGCGCCATTCTCAAACAATGCGTGAATTTGCTCTCCAAAGGTGTCCATCCTACCATTATGTCGGAGGCCTTCCACAGGGCCTCTGAAAAGGCCGTCGAGGTTTTGACTGCCATGGCCATTCCTGTCGAATTGACGGACCGTGAGTCTTTGGTGAAAAGCGCGAGCACTTCTTTGAACAGTAAGGTTGTCAGCCAGTATTCTACGCTATTGGCCCCGCTTGCTGTTGACGCCGTCCTAAACGTTGTCGACCCTGCGAAGCCCGACATAGTGGATTTGAGGGACATTAGAGTTTTGAAAAAATTGGGCGGGACTGTTGACGATACGGAGATGGTTAAGGGTTTGGTGTTTGATAAGAAGGCAAGCCATACGGCTGGTGGGCCTACCAGGATTGAGAACGCCAAGATTGGCGTCATCCAGTTCCAGATTTCGCCTCCCAAGACGGACATTGAGCAGAACATTGTGGTCTCTGATTATACGATGATGGATAGGATTTTGAAGGAGGAGAGGAATTATATTCTGGGGATGATAAAGAAGATCAAGGCCACTGGATGCAATGTGCTGTTGATTCAGAAGAGTATTCTGCGAGATGCTGTCACTGATCTTTCGCTGCATTATCTGTCCAAGGCAAAGATTCTGGTAGTCAAGGATGTGGAAAGGGATGAAATTGAGTTCATTACCAAGACGCTGAATTGTTTACCCATTGCGAATATTGAACACTTTAGGGAGGAGAAGCTAGGGCATGCTGATTTAGTTGAAGAGGTTGCGGCTGGTGATAGCAGGATTGTGAAGATTACAGGTAGGGATTTCATTGTGGCATAGATTCACTAATGGGCTAGTTTTTGTGAACTTCTGTTTCATTTTTTAGTTATCAGCCTACTCTTCTACAATATGAGAATTTAATATTTCAAATTATAATGGCTACCATTTTCTAAGTATCATTTTTTTGACATCTTTTATTCTGTTTTTAAAGCATCTAGAAGGATTTCATACAACTATACGTGAAAGATAAATTTGAGAAATTGATATGAAAAGAGACAATTAAATTATTAGGCTTCTGGAAATGCGCAAAAAGAAACATGTACTTTGACATTTTGGGTCCGAATATGCTATACATCATCATTCTGCATCACTACGGCCCTTTCACTGATGAAGAGTTGCATGAGAAAACCTAAAATTTTGGTGCATGTTTCTATATACATGGATTCCAGAAGCTTAATACTTTAATTTAAAATGAACTTTGAAAACCTGTTCCTTTCTACTTGTTTGTTATTTTGAATTTCTGAAAAGTTGTGCTTAAAATGAACACGCATTACAGGGATCAAGAACATGGGCCGGACAACCACGGTGGTGGTTCGGGGTTCCAATCAGCTTGTGCTGGGTGAGGCAGAGAGGAGTCTGCATGATGCCCTTTGTGTTGTGAGGTGTCTTGTTAACAAGCGTTTCTTGATAGCTGGAGGTGGTGCTCCTGAAATTGAAGTGTCGAGGCAGCTTGGTGCCTGGGCCAAAACATTGCAGGGAATGGAGAGTTACTGCATTCGTGCTTTTGCTGAGGCACTTGAGGTTATTCCTTATACTTTGGCTGAGAATGCAGGGTTGAACCCCATTGCTATTGTTACAGAGCTTAGGAACCGTCATGCAAATGGTGAGGTCAACACAGGCATCAATGTTAGGAAGGGTCAGATAACAAACATTTTAGAAGAGAATGTGGTTCAACCACTGCTGGTGAGTACCAGTGCAGTATCCTTGGCAACAGAATGTGTGCGGATGATTTTAAAGATTGATGATATTGTGACTGTAAGGTAGATTCTAGTAAGTTTTATTGATGAAACAGTTTGGGATAGCAGCTTCTGAATTTTAAATTTCTGGCGGAAGGTGTTTTTTTTGTATTGTGTTTCTTATCAGCTGGGAATTTGCTGCTTCACACCAAGGACATACTAATTTTACAGTATATTTTTGCTCAGATGAGATGATGGTACTATTTCCATATTGTGCTTTAGCTTCTGAAATTTTTATCAAGAGCACAATGGAAGGTTTTATACCAGGAATCATGTTAGTTATCTGCAGAAAATTGCTGCCGCTGCATATAAGACTATATCATGAGCATTGCAGGATATGCTTGTTCAGAGGATATACTACTGTTTGTTACCATTGATTTTTAATTTAGTTTTCATTTTGAATTTAGATTACAGTGGGAACTAACTGATGCACATCGTCTGAAATATTTGCATGAGATGAGATAATTGTTTCCATGGCTGAATGTACTCTTGTATTGTTAAAAATAGATTGGAAGTTTATGGCTTTCCTTTTGTATTTAGATTCTAGTGGGAGCTGATTGATGCATGACAGGTGAAAAATTTGCTTTATATAAGATGGTTGTTTCCAAGTCTGAATGCTTTGTACTTATATTGAGCTGATTTGTAATGATACATGGTTAGATTACATAGCCTGAAAAGAAGCAAGTAGCAAATAATGTTGGTAGATTTTGTTTGAAAGAACCAAAGGATAAAACAAATGTACCTTCTGGGTGTTAGGGATTTCACCATCATTATTTTTGAGTGAGGTTGATAAGTCTAGGACAGCTTGGATGTTCTGTTTTGATGGTGTTGGGCCCCAAAACTGCTGCTTCACAATCCTAGAACATGATCTTACCTTCAAAGCCAGGGGGGTATCATCAAGAGGGCAAAACAGGGGTTCATCAACAGATTGAGGAGGTTTAAAGGCCAATTGACAAGAGTGGGTAATCGCTTCTGCACTTTGGGCTTAGCTTAAACCCAGGAGGGTGTTCCTAGAGGTGTCCTTAACAGGTTTTCTAAACTAATTAACAATGTGACATAATTACAACAACAACAGCTATACCCAATGTATGTTTGACACCTATATTTGTTACTAGGTCAAAGAATAATTAGCAGAACAATTAACTTTTTATATAGCTGATAAACAACTTGCACATGCATCTATATGTAACAACAGTATTATAATCCCCATTGGATAGTTTCATTTGATTTCTCATACACAATGACAAGTTGCAGACATACATGACATGAATCTCTAATAGGCTGTTTGAGGTTGCTTAAAATGGTCTCTTGGTTTGTATTTACAAATCATGAAGAACTTGTGTACTAAAAATTAACTCTGACCTACTAGTTAAAGATTTATTTATTTAAAGATTGTGATTCGTCAAATGTTTTCAAGACTGCCTATTCAACTGATACAGAGTCATAATTTATCAAAATTGGCAAAATAAGGGATGACAAGCTATGCATTTACATACACCAGAGATACAACATCAAATACAGAGAATATTGAGATCAGTACAAGGCTTGTAAAGAATTAAAATGCTGTTACATTTATCAAATATGCATTACATTCATACCATTAAATGTTGTAAGAGAAAATCCAGCTGATTCAAGAGTTCCTTGAAGATCTACAGGTGTTCATGGAAACACCAAAACATTACAAATCTTGTGAGAAATCAAAACTGCCTCAGTGTGGTTGGCTAACAATTAAATTGAGAGGGCTTTGAAGGCGTCTGGAAAAACAACCCCATAAATGATGAAAGCCAGCAATATATCTAGCAAAGCTCAACAGTACATTATCTTACTTTTTTGTATGATAAACCTCTAGCCCCTTTTCACACAAACATCCTTCCTACAAATATGATTGCTCTTTTCATAATCCCCATTGGATAATTTCATTTGATTTCTCATACACAATGACAAGTTGCAGACATACATGACATGAATCTCTAATAGGCTGTTTGAGGTTGCTTAAAATAGTCTCTTGGTTTGTATTTACAAATCATGAACAACTTGTGTACTAAAAATTAACTCTGACCTACTAGTTAAAGATTTATTTATTTAAAGATTGTGATTGGTCAAATGTTTTCAAGACTGCCTATTCAACTGATACACAGTCATAATTTATCAAAATTGGCAAAATAAGGGATGACAAGCTATGCATTTACATACACCAGAGAAACAACATCAAATACAGAGGATATTGAGATCATTACAAGGCTTGTAAAGAATTAAAATGCTGTTACATTTATCAAATATGCATTACATTCATACCATTAAATGTTGTAAGAGAAAATCCAGCTGATTCAAGAGTTCCTTGAAGATCTACAGGTGTTCATGGAAACACTCTTGCACTGATATCACCAAAACATTACAAATCTTGTGAGAATCACAAACTGCTGCTCAAAGTGGAGTGGACTAACAGAATTTGTAACCTTGGAGAGCTTGGGCACTTGAAGGCATCTGGAAACAACAAAGGCCAACCCCATAGAATGAATGAAAGCCAGCAATATATATGGAAGACTGATGGTGGTGGTTGGGCAATAAACAAGTACGGAAGACTGGTGGTGGTGGTTGGACAATAAACACGTTTAAAGCTTTGGAATCGAGTGTAGAGGATGGGTCTTGCCCAAAATTGAACAACCCAGATCCTTGCAAGGACAATTAGTAGCTGAAAGCCATCTACCACAATATTCATGGTGCCCAAGGAAGTATCATGTACAGGAGAGGAGTGCATGACGTTTTAATATTTTGGTGCTCTGTTCATGCATTTTAAATCTATCAAATTCTACCTCTTCTTACCTATTGGCAAACTTGGCATTGTGTGAATTGTGAATGGCACCGATGCCTTAATCCATTGTACAATTTTAAATTGGCGCTCTCAGCCATCTCAGAACTTGTCTGTGAATCAGCAAGTTCATGAACCTATCAACTCGTTGACATTGCCACTTATTGCTTCTTTTCCTTGTCTTTGGCTCTTTGTCGGTACTTATGATCATCCTTGAACTATGTTGGGGTTTTCAAGAATTCTTGAACCTTTGACAATCTTTTTTCTTTCTTCTTCACTTTTCCCTTGTTGGAGCTTTGAACATTTTTTAAATCTTGTTGGAGCTTTAAGAGGTTTTTAAACCTCCAAAAGTTCTGACAACATTTAGACAATTTTTTGAAAACACAGACATATTGGTTTATAACAGTTAGGAAAACAGTGAGGGAACTTAACAATGATCAACAGATCTAGGATTTTTAGCATTTTAAACAATGGGGACCATTGAGGATCTCTCAGATCAAGTATAATTGATGGGCAAAACATGGAAAATGCACAAAATGGGAAGGGACTTAGATGGATTTGCAAATTTTTCAAATTGGATTCCAACAGAAAGTACAAATTGAGGATTCTGTATGAGGTCTGCTTGTTCATTGACAGAGCTCTTTCAAATTTCCATCAAATTAACCATTTAGACATACTGTATTGCTTGGTGTTCTGCCAGATAACAGCGCTGAGAAAATATCAAATTGGCATTATTGGCATCCAAATCTCATTCCTGAGGAATAATTACCTATCAAATTGTCATTACAATCCTTGCTAGCCAAGTTGTCAACAACCTGGACGTTGATATACTGTGGGTAATTTATAATTTTATACCACCCTCTTAAGTTCAAATTTTTAGAGAGTTCCCACACCAGGATGTTATGGAAATATCTTTTACAGAGAAGTGAATCCAATCCACAATTTAACCTGCCGAATGCAATATGTTTGATGCAGGTCCTCTCTCCACTCTACCTTCAATTATTTCCTTTTAAAAGCAGTCTTGGTTTATGTCAACCATGGTCTACATCACAATTCCTTTCTAGGTGTTTTCTGTGTTGAAATCTGCATTCCCTTCATTATGTGTAAGAAGACAATATAGGTACTTCGTCAAGATTCAATATATGTACCGTTCCTTAAATTTTCATCTGACTTGAGGCTTCATATGCATTCTTTGCTGTTGGCAGTAAACCAGCATCAATATAAAATGTTTTATTCTGCAACATTTCATTTATTAAGTTGCCAGATTTATGGCCAGGCGTCTTTTTCACAACATTCCTTCTATATCTTGGGCATCTTCCTCTAAATATACCAAGCTGTCATCTTAACATGATCACCTTGAGGTGGACTCAGCATCTAATTTGACTTGTCTTTGCTCTATCTAATGATTAAGCCTTAAATTTTTTCATTAAACTTATTTTGAAGATTCATCCTATAGATTACCTCGAGGTGGACTCATGATCTTATATGACTTCTCTTGGCAGTATCTAGTGATTAATTCTTCAATTTTTTCATTAAACTTATTTTGAAGATTCATCCTATAGATTGCCATTAGAAGCTGAATTATCACCTTGTGCCAGTATAGGTTATTTCACTTCTACTCTTTCCATAATTATTTTTTGTATTTCAGGGTACGTGGGAACTGATATGAAAGGCAAGTCCTTGTATTAGAGTACTAGCCTCACCTATTTTTTTTAAATCTCCACCTTTAGGACATTTACTCTTAATTCAAGCCTGTCCAGGCCCCATCTTAAGAAACAATGCAGCGGTTGTTTTAACTGGTTTTAGAGACTTGGCAACTGCATTTATATATATGTATTAATTGCTTGTGAACAATTGACTATAAAATTTTGTCGAGCACTTCCATTGTTGTGTACAAATGGCTGGTCACAGGCAGTTTCCAGATATCTGATACCTCCATATATTTTACCCCAACAATTTGTCCCACCTGCAAGAACAGCTAATGGCAAATGCTTCCATTTTGTTGTAAAAGGTAAAAATAACATAAGCTAATCCTTCCAGATTGGAATTGGCTTGCCTCAAATCTAAGTTACTAAATTGGCCTGAAACCTTGATGATTCCAGGTATGAAATGTTTCAGAATTGGATCTGGAACTGACTTGTCTGTGGATTTGGTCAGGGCACAAAATTTTTCAGCTGGATTCATTTGGAAGCGTACACAGGTGTACTTGGGCGATTCTAGTTGCATTGGGGTGATTCCAGGATGTTTCCATGCAGCAAACATGGTTTTCAATGCGTTTAACTGATTTTGTTTGACTTTTGACCATCAAAAACTTGCTTAAATTCTCAACTGACTGTATATAAGTAAAACAAACACAAGCAAAAACATATTTAACATATTTTCAACTCCTTCCTTAAACTTTTATCCGACATTATTGAATTCAGTTATACTGATGCTGTGACTGCCAACTGTACAGCCTGGATATATTTCTGGTTCTGTGACTGCTGACCATACAGCGCGGGTTTATTTTGGGTATCTTTTGTTGATGCTGCATCCATGCTTCTCGAGTTTTTAATATATTTCCCAAGTAGAATTCAAACTAAACAATGCATGTACATAGCCCACAAACAGCATTCTATTTTCATTCTTCTATGTTTATTGTTTAAAGTGTTAAAACTTAAATCATTAAATGACTTATTCAAAATTTAAATCATTGGATGGTTTAAACTTGGATGTTTCTGCTGCCACACAACCTTCACTTCGTACAGAGTCAGATAACCATAATGCTTTTACTGAGAGTGTCAGCGGAGATGCTTTTAGTCCTTATAGTCTACTTAGATCCATCATCTAATGTCAATGATGATGATGATGTTGGTCTTGATGAAGACCCGTTTGATGCTGATTAGTGATTGTATTATTTTAATATTGAACAATGAAATATCGAATTAGTATTATGTATTAGTAATATTTATAGTTGTTTGTTTAGCATATGCATGATATATGATACTTGAAATTTAATTCCTGTTTTTAGGCTGCAACTATATAAATATTTATGATTTTAATATGTTTTATCATTATGTATGAGCATACTTAGAATGCATGCAGCCCAATATTTTTTGCTATACTGGCGTACCATACCTATGCAACTGATTCTGATTTGGCAACGTAGCCTGGAAGTCTATATTCAATGCGAAAAACTGTAACTGATAATTAAAATTATCACTGCTTTGAATGACTAACAAAGGGCATAAACTACCCTTCAAATACAAATTCTAGGTGTTTTGGGTGACCAAAGGTTAAGGGATAAAAGATTAGAGACCAAAGGTTCGTAAGGGATAAAAGATTACCTTTGGGATTCATGTCCTTTTGTCGTTCTCCCTCAGTCCTGTGCCTAGTTTGGGCAGGATTCTGCTTCTTCCTTCACTTCACATCTACATTGTTGAAAGAAGCAACGACAGTTTATCCAGAGATCAATTTCTTCTGCCAAAAGTTGTTAGCTCCTAATTATATCAAATCCTATGATAGAAAAATTTCAGGATTCACTCTGTTATCCAGTCATGTTAACTGTGGAATATCATGAGCCCCATTTCAGGTTGCAGAAGTATCAGAGCTATTGTCATTTCAAACCAATTCATCTTCCTTATATCTTGAAGGTTATGAAAATGCTTACCAATAACCAACTTGATGTCTTAATTCTGATGTTTCTGCTATGTGAAAATTCCTCTATTTTTGTGATGTTTGCAGATTGCAAAAGTATGATCTTATAATGTCTTGACCGAGTAACTTCTGGAGCTATTTTCAGACCAAAATAATTCATCTTCCTTATATCTTTAAGGGTATGCCATGATGCCTTCTTGAAAACTGATGTCTCTGCTATGTTGAAATCCCTCTATTTTTAGGTTCCCAGTCTGGAGCATGTGTGATATCTTATTTCATCCATATCTGGAATGGGATGCCAATGGTCATATGATTCAGCCAAGCATCCTCCCGGATATTAGCCCTTGTTCTATTTTCAAATTTTCATCTTTGGTAAGGTTTAATGACAAGGCCATATGTGTAGGTAAAATTCTATATGGCCAAACCATTCAGTTCACAATATTTTTGTTGTTGTTGCAGGACTCAATTCCTATTTGTCTGTCACTTTAGATTCTCCAAAGCGTTCTACCCCAAATGATTGATTTATAAACTATCTCCATCCATGTCTGCCTCGTGCTACTTCATTACCTTAGAGAGGGCATACCTACTAGGGGGATTTTTAGTGGAAGTATCTGCATTATTGTATAAGAAGATTGTTAGATCTGCAAAACCATTTTGAGCACAGTACCTGGAATTTTGAGCAATGAATCTGAGACCCCACTTCTTTGTGCTCTTGATGATATCATTTCTTTTGTTAGATGTTTTCATGTGTTTCTATGATTGGACATTATAAAGGAGTTTTGTGGATGATAATTGTTCATATGTGTAGATGTTATTATTATACTCTTATGGTTGTCTTGATTACCATGGATATTACTGGATGATGGGTTTTTATCATTGATTAGATGAAAGTATTAATCGATTGCATTATGTGGTTATATTAGTAGATAATGCGGAGATGAGATTTGATATGTTAATGTTTTACTTGTGGTGGTTGTTTGATTTAGATCATTTCTATGTGCTTATCTAGATGATTATATTAAATAAAAAATTATGGAAAATGTTATTTGTTTTCGAAGTGTTATTTTAATATATGATAGTTGCTTTGGCTATTATTATTCATATGATATACTAACACTTTTTGTTGAGTGAACAAATAAATGTTGTGCCAATGGTGGTTGGGGTCACATGGTTATTTCCTATGTAGTATTCTTGTGAATTACCAACCTTTAATTCATGTGGAGAAATAAGGTCATGTGATATTTTATTGTGAAATGTCATTTATGTGGATAATGTGTTGTGTGGTCATGTATATATGTGAAAGTTTATTTTATTACCTTTATTGGATTATCTTTTTGTATGTTTATTTTTTGTGATTATGAAATTATTTATGTGAATTAAATTATGTTTTTATAGTCTTAAGTTGCCCTTAAGTGATAGATATACGGATTAGGGGTTTCTTAAATCTAGGGAATACTTTTTTAAGTGTTTAAAATCCCCTTAGTTTTCTCATTCTTTTAAGAGTGGTGAAAATGGGTTTTTCTTTGAAAATTTCTTGTGGTGGTGCTTTTGGGAGGAAAGAGAAAGAGAGAAAAGGGAGAGAAGGAAATTGAGGGAGGATGGGCTTGAGAGGAAAAGGCTTGGAGAAGGCTACAACAAATTTCTTTCATTATTGGTTAAGCTTTGTTAAGGTAGGGTTTACACTTTTCATATCTTCTTTGAAAATAATTGTTGAGTACGTTGCATATCGAATAAGTTTTTGTGAAAGGAAAATATGTAAATTTTTGTGATCCTTGTTGTTCTTTTGGATTGTTGAGTATGTTGCATATCTAATAAGTTTTTGTGGAAGGAAAATATGTAAATTTTTGTGATTCTTGTGCTTTTGGATTGTTGAGTATGTTGCATATCGAATAAGTTTTTGTGGAAGGAAAATATGTAAATTTTTGTGATCCTTGTGTTTTTGGGAGGATATAGTGTTGTATTTTGATTGAGTTTTTTTTATTGTGTGGTAAATATTCTATCATTGAAGGATCCCAAGAGGGCATTTGTTGTGATAGTGAGGGTTTGTAAAAGGGTTATTGTGTTAACAAACCTGTTTGAGAATGTTATGTGTTGTGTTGATATGAATGTATCTAAAGATTTTGTGTTTTGTTTTTGGGAAAAGTGATGTATAAGTGCATCTTGGAAGAGCTATGTGAACCCTAGCTCGGGGCTGGGTTGAGTTTCCACCCTATGGATGTGTGGTTGGGTTGAGTTTCAACCCTATGGATGCATGGAGAGCCCATTGGCTTTGTGATTTTTTTTGAACTTGTGTTTTGTTTTCATATTCATACATTAAGGAAGGAGGCTATCTTGTGAACACCAAATCTATTGGAGGATACATGTGGATCATTGTGAATCACATGGTTGATATATGAATTAGAATTTCAAAGTAGAAATAAGGAAGATGATGTGTTTTGCTAAATTGGGGAAAACCAAAAGAAAGATATGTTTGTCATGGTTTTGCTACTTACTTCCAAGTGCTAATGTCTACTTTGCATTTGATGTTTAAAGAGAGAACATAGACTTGGTTGAAAATTAATTAGTGAAATATTTAATGTTGGGAAAGCACCAATTTATATTGGTTTAAAGGATTCGTGAGGTTTGATTTTTTTTTTTTTTCATCTCATATTAAACTATGAAATTTAATTTTGGTCCTCAATTATCTTTTGAATTTGGAAAGAAACATTTCACAATTTGAGATACAAGCAAGATATTAATTTTATTATTATTATAAATTAAGTAGAAATAATTATATGTATGTGTAAACATATATACAAATTAGGTATTTAAATATTTATATTTTAATTAACTAATTATTTAATAAATAATTCAACACACATGGTTTTAATTTAAAATTTAATAGATATTAGTAATATAAAAATTATATATATTAATTTAAATATATAATTTTTTTAGGGTCAACCATGGTTGTGACCATGGGGGTGTTTTGGTCCATGGGGGCTATATATATACATTATAAAATTTTCAAGAAGCATTATAATTTTTTTCTTTCATCTTCCAACTTGCAATTAAAAAGAAATATAAACCTGCAACAAAAAGTAATTGAATCAACAAGTGTAAATGTTAATAGTAAAGTATTCAAATAACCATATGGAAAATTACTTGAAAGAAATCCTAGTTTTGGGAGAGGATAATTTAAGGAATTGAATCTAGTGACAATTTGGTTTATACTTTGAGAAAGTTAGTTGCTTATTTAATTCAAGTAAATAAAAAATTTAAATTAATTAAAAAAACTAGGATTAGACTTGATGTATTATCTTGAGAAAATGTAATGTTGAATATTGAATTATTAGTTGTTTTTGAAAAATTACTAATAAGTGACTTGGGAAATAAGTATTTACAAGTATACTAATAATTTTTAAAATAAGCTTTGAATTTGTCATAAATGTCTTGTCTCATACTCAAGCTAAATTATTTTGGGGGTTTACAATTTAAATATTAGTTAAATGTTTATTTAATTATCAAATCAATTACTAGGAAATTACACTAATGGTAAAAATTAGAATTAATTTTGGGTTCATGGTGAACATAACAGTTACATTGTAATTATTAAATTGTTATCTATCCATTTAGTTTACTTGGCTAAGAATAAATAAACTCAACAACTGATACGTTATAATATAATACTAATCTAAATCCTCGTTTCTATCTAATTTATTTGGGTAATATAAATGAGCATTGAAAAAGATAAATTTATATAACATTAGTTGTTCTATTATTATTTTGTAAGTGTTAGGGAGGTAATTATTCTTTTTATTTTGTAGTCTCGTTGATAGATCCCAAGTCTTATATCATCACTAAATCTGAGGTTTTTACGTATGAATATATATTGTCGTCTTGTTTAAACACCTAAACCAAATTTGTTGTGTGAGTATGCAGATGAGTTTCCTCAACTCTTTTTGCATTGTGTTCTTCCTCACACTTTGTGTAGGGTGTTGATGGTGGTTTTAGCACAAACAACTTGCTAAGTAATAATAGATTATTACTCTTGAAAAGCATGATTTCCTACTCCAATGTTTCTTGTGGGCCAGGTCTTGACCATGATGGATAACTAAGTGGTTTGTGTGAACTTGTTCAACAATTTGATATCCTAGAAAGTATATTCATAAAATGCAACCAAAGTAGAGAGATTTATTTGTTGAAATTCACGATCAATTGCATGTTAGTACAATACATAACAAGTCTACATTATTCCTGTACTCTTTCAAAGATTCAACATATTGTAAAATAAAAATCAAAAGACTTTAGAGTTGAGGGAGAGAGAGATTTAAAGAAAAAATTAAAATTAAATAGACAATGGAAATTTTTATCTCATTTATCAATTCTGAATGGTTAGGAAAAATCATAATAATCAGTATTAAAGCGATTAGTATTCACTCAACCACCATTAACACCAATGCAATCTTCAAAGGAAATTGATAATTTTGAGATTTTGAAGTTTTATCAAATTAGATCACCATAAAACATGCACAAATATGAGACAAAGCTCTATTCAATAACATAACAACATGATAGACTTTGCCATTGTATTCAATTTAGATAATCAAAATAATCATATCATCACCTGTGATCAAGATCCATATGCATGCAATAGGTGTAATCCTTTGATATTTTATAAAAGCTTCACAAAATATAGTAGGAGGTATCCACACTGGGATTGTATAGTTTCTTGCAAATACAATAAATTTTTATCCTTTACAATCACTAAAAATCCCAAATAAATAGATTCATGCGGCCTAAAATTTATGGATTTGAAAAAGTTAACTAAAATTCTAACTAAAGTGCCTAACTTTGATCTAAAAATGAACTCTAAATAAACTTAACTCGCCTTGAATTGGAGTCCAACTAAAACACAACTCCAAATTAAAAGTTAATTATCTGGGCATTTGTTTTATTACAAAATTTATTCAAAATATATCAAAATTCAAAAGCTCAATTTAATATATGTTAGGGAAACTTCCAGAGAAAGTGATGATAACATCATTCATGGTGTCCATAGGAGCACCTCGTAGGTATTGCAACTTTATACTTTGCGAAAAGTAGAAACTTTCCAACCTTTCTTGTAGGTCAGCGAAACCCATCCGTTCCTCTTAAAAGGTCCACAAATTTACTTTTTTGGTTGTCATCTAGCCAATGGTTTCTTGAGTAGCTTGATCCCGTGGAGACTCTTTCGATTCTTGGACCATCTTGATGGGAGATGCAACTAGGGATTATGTTTCCCAAAAAGTGCATCTTAAGCTTTCCACAAAATTCTCTATCTTCACCATATCCTATTCAGCTAGGTTCTTGTTCTTATTCAACTTGTGCTTGCACTTATTTAGGATCTTTACCCTCAACTATGCCACCTTTAGCCACTCTTTTGGCTTGTCTTGATCTTTCTCTTCAATCAAAACTTATTTCAACAAATCCTCTAAGGAATTGGCTCTTATTCTTTGCAAAATTGGGATGTAATCATCCCACACCATCAAATCCTCATCTATTTCCACTTCGATTTGG
The DNA here is from genome assembly GCA_007258455.2 of Sequoia sempervirens. NCBI lineage: Eukaryota > Viridiplantae > Streptophyta > Pinopsida > Cupressales > Cupressaceae > Sequoia > Sequoia sempervirens. The sequence goes on from VDFB02036349.1 coordinate 24,435, forward strand.
TGGGCCAAACTAGCTTTATCACTAATGCAGTGATAAAGTTGCTTTGCTCAAAATTCTACCAGCTAAGGCCTGTAAATCATCTTTCCATCCTTCAGTAATAGTTACCCAAACCCTCAAAGTTGGTATGTAAGGTTTCTCTTTTCAATGCAGCTTGTAAAATTGGTTCAAGAGCAACAATATCAATATGCCCTATCAAATTATTCGTACATGTTAATTAGGCTACTTGAGACTTTAATTCTTCTTTTGTATTCTCATATTTTTGCATCCTTTTAGGGATAGTGAACACAACCATTTGTAAGGATTGTTGTTCCCTTTCTCTGGTTTGGGCACGAAGATGGACTTGTTTTACCCAATAGTACTCAGACAACATATTTGATTCAAACTTCTCTACTAGAGGAACAACTATTTGAGCTATCCTATTCCCTTGCTCATCCTTAGTGATAGTAGGCAATTTTCTTGATCTCTTCTTTTTGTGGGAGCTTCGAATGCCTCCGCAAGGATAGTGAGATTTTCCTCTTCTTGTTTCTAGATATATGTTATTTTTCTCTTTTAGATAGTATGGTTTAACCATACTGAGAGATTTGAAGAGACTTCATGTTGAGGAGAGGAAATAAGTTTAGTAGTATGTGAGGCCTAATAATTATCAGGTTCTTGCTCTACCTCATTCCTTTCTATATCTACTTATTCTCTTTCTCCTCTTATTTCATCCTCATTTTGCATCTCTTTATCTTTCTCTAGTTCTCCCTCTTCAATTCCTTATGTTGCGATTCCTTCTTCCTAAACCAACTGTTGAGGAAGTTTTCCTTTGCTTCTTAGTAGCAACAACAAATGAACCTTCACCTATCTTGGATTTCTTTAGCTAAGGTTGAAGCTTTGACAACTCCATCATAAGAAATGAAGATACCAACCATCTCTATGAAAAAGCTTTGATGCTTGTTGCCTGTAACAACCTCAGTGTTCCACTCAGTAAAATTTCAAAGCTTTCACCTCAAGTGAATGATCCACAATGCTACAACATAGCAATAAAATTTCTTTTCTTTTCCATAATGTAATTTATATGCACATTTGAAATAAACACTTCCAACTTCCATTGCATTTTACTGTAATCTCACAAATCTTTCCATAACATAGATTTCATATTGAATAAACTCAAGTTTATCATTCAAGAAAACATCCTTCCATATAAATGGGTACATGATACATACATAGCTCTTCTAATCTTCATTTGGCATTAGATATACAAACTGGTCCTAATGTTTTCACATTGGTGCATACATTCTAGATGTCTCCATTCCCTAGTGCATACACTCTAGTTGTCCTCGACACTAGCGCAAACATTTGCAAACCTCGGCCACCAACTGATGAGGAGAAGCATCATTCAAGCGCTTTTCCACTAACCATGGACTCAAATGCGCCCCCCCGCACATGTGCCACATATGGCGAGATGGCCCTACCCTTTGATGAAGAGTTTGGTTGGTAAAACCTCATAAAAATAGCCTATCTGAGCTTAGTATTGTGCCCTACATAACTAGAACTTGCATCCACTACAATCTTGAACTAGCATGCATAAAAGGAACATAGTGAACTGACAGTGCAATTAGTGGCAAATTACACTACTTTGGCCAAAGTATTCTCACCCAGTACTTTGAGTGACAATCTTCCTATTCACATACACTACCATAGCTCAGTTTGGATTCTGACCATTCATATACTATGCTTAGGTAATTTCCTTCCATAGGTAATCACTAACCTCAAAAATAACCTATTCCCCTTTTCCCAAAACACAATGACATCTCTACCTAGTATTCACATGCATAAGTTATCCCTTCATTTGACAATCTAATCCTAGGAATAATCTATGGTTCCCTCACATGTGACTCTAACTTTACAAGAGCTTTGAAAATAACTATATATTCTAAAGTATAGCTACACAAGCGTCATCTTATCATAGAATAAATAATCATCAATAAATGACTCAATTCTAGAATATATCACATCAATAAGTGATTCTCATCAAGACCATAGTCTTATCAATGAATGATCTCAATCGAAGAATAATTGAATCAATAAATGATTCCATTCGAGAGTGTAATCTCCTTAGTAAAAAAAAAGGTTATTCAAAGAGTAGATTCTTATCAACAATATGACTTCATATCAAGAGTATAAATCAACCAGTTTAGGTAACAAATCTAACTCAATAGGTAATCCCACCTATGGCTCCAACAAATAGTATTTCATAAGCTCAAGTGATCTACTTAACCACATAGGTGAGTTTCAACCTTGGTATACCCTAATCCCATATATAATCTATAATCAACAATCAGTCTGACTGTGTAGGTTAATCTAAACCTATGTACTTTAAGCAAAGATCAACTACATAACCCATCCAAGTAGGTTATTCTCAACCTATTGGCTTCAATAGGTAATCAAGTAAATATTCCAACCTAGTAGGTAATTCTTAACGTAGGGTTCCAATCATTAATCAAATATACTTCTTGACCCAAATAGGTTATTCTAAACCTAGGGTTTCATTCAATAGTAAAGTAATGATCAAGAGATCATTCAAGTATAGATTAGCAATATGATGGACCTCATCCTATCATATCTTGCACTGTTGATGTGTTGCTAAACCTTGACATTCCTAAGATTTCCTAGCATTATAAGCTAATAGTGTCAAGACACTTCATGAATTTGATACATTTCACATTACACATGTAGTGTAAACTATCTGTGTATAGAAACATCATATGAGTTCCCATTTAGGGTATATAAGAGTATTAAATCACTCCCTTAAGTTATTCAAACTTTCATCAAATCTTGTGTATAATACTAATGATAAACAATCACTCCTTACTATGGAGTAAGTAGAACACTCATAAGGAAATCATAACATTCATGATTCTTTTCCTTTCCAAACCAACAAATAGATCATTACTCTATTTCAAGCAACTAATGCAATTTCCAATTTAAACATACAAGACAAACAATATTTCAATAAAAAGATAAAACATAGAGAGAATAGAATCTCATGCCTGTTAAACACTTATTCCAATTGACCCACTGAATCTCAAGCTTAGCCTTCTCTTAAAATCAACTTAGCAACAACCCTCTCAATTCTCTCACTAAATTCCTCTCAATAACTCTCAGCAATATAGAAAACTCTCTCAATGAATTATACAGCAAAATGGAGTAGTGTAATGATGCAAAAAAGAAGTGTATCCCAAATGAGGTGAGTACACCTCATATTTATACCCAAAAACCAGCTTCTAAAGGCTATAAAAGGGTCATTCTATGCCACTTCTCAACCATAGACAATCAACTTAGCTTACTAGTAAAAAGGTGGTGGATTCCTATCAAGTTAGTCATCAAAACTATATAACAAATCGTTCTAATGCTTGTCACAATAGGTTTGACAAATTCATAAAGCACATGCTTTATACAAAAAATTGGTTTCCAGGCTTGAAAGGCTTCTAAGGGAATTAGAGAATTCAGAATATGGCACCAAGTTTATAGCACATTCCCTATTCTCAAGCCCACAGTTAAATAGAGGAAAGGGTCTATTATATTTTGGTTGCACATCATTCAGTCGACTTAGTCAAGGAATGGTAAATGAAACTTAACAATGGTTCAACCTCTTAACATTTATAGTGTTGTTGACTTGGTATGTTGCATCATAAAATGTGTTGTACTTTAGTTCTGGTCACATTATCTTTTCACAACAGACTTTATTCTCATGTATTTCCTTCACAAATTATCCAAACTGATATATGCAGCTCAATACTTATTATTGCGCTATTATATATTGCGTTGTATTTTATTAAATCGACCTTAGCATATATTCTATGAATTGGCCCTTAGAATTACTAAGTAATGCCTGCGCGTTGGGTGTCATAAACTCATGTTTCATTTTGCATTACTTTCTATAAAATCAAGCAATGCATTCTCTTATGTGTTGGTCATATAGGCGGTGATTAACTTTGTAAAAAGACCTCACATATGCACTATGTATAATATAGTGCTTTCCATATCTATCATATATACATATAATATATATATATATAGTATACCTAATATGCATATATAGATATTAACTCATACGTTAATAAATATACATCATTCGACATATCGAATGCATGTATCCACATTATCATTTCCATAAACAATATGCGTGTGTATATACATATCTATATACACGTATATACTTATATCGTTGTGTTTGTGGATACTCCATAATGTCACACATATGTGTATACATGTATATATGCATACACGTTCATTCATACACATATCATGTTACTATTTCATATCAACATAGATGCATTCATATCCCTATTGATAGTATATTCACTAAGTGTATATCTATATACATATACATACACAAACACATATATAATTGAATCCCCGTGTATGTTTACTTGTAAGTATTTCTACTTACATACATATGCACATGATCATGCTCTCATGATAC